>VZRO01007833.1:772758-785613 GCA_013397915.1 Daphoenositta chrysoptera
CAATTGCACTGGGAGCAGAGTATCAGAGGCTTTGAAAGCCCTACTTTCTGGCTGTATATAGCTCTTATATCCAAAAATGCCTTTACCATTCTGCCCTGATTGGTCAGGTCTCTTAGAGGGCTGGCAGCAGAACATGGACGTGAATCTGGCTGTCCCAGGTCCTACACTGGCATCCCAGCCAGTACATCTGCTTTCTCCTGGCTATGCAATAGGATTCCTGCTCACCCAGGGGTGTTTTCCCTCCAAGTTTCTCTTTCTCTGTACCCACAGAATGTTGGATAAGGCAGTGTGATGTCCAGCACAGTGCTCTGGGAAGCCCAGGGACCTTGCAGGGTGCCAACCCCAGCACAGACAACAGTATCCAGAGATTCCACCACAGAGCAGGCAAGCTCTGGGGTCAGATGTGAGGGATTTCTTTGGGCCCTGGACCACCTGCCATCTGTGCTACCCTCCAATTTTTAATGGAAAAGGGGATGAAGACAGTAAGGATGTTCCTGAAAAATCAGGATGCAGGTGCTAACCTCTCATCTGTTTGCAGACTATGAAGTGATTGCTCCTTGCTAGACTGTCAATAAAGTGACAGTGTTTCCTACCAGCCATTATCAGAAAAGATAGGAAATACACTGGAGTACTTTCTTTTTCTCCCCATTTAGAAAAAGGATACTGGAGTCCAGTGATTTCCCATCGGTTAATTCTGTAAGCTTCTGTAACAAAAAGGGGGTCACTTCTTTGCCTGTGATTCCTTTGGACCTGCAAATATTAAAAAAATGCCCACAGATGAGCTGAAATGGCATCAGAAGAGCAGCACTGTTGCCAGCAGCTACTTTATCTCCACAACCACATACCATAACAAGTCCTGTAAACAAGCTTTGGGTTAGATAAAGCTACAGCTGGGAATAAGTTGAGGGCTCACCCATGCCCAAGGTTAGGCTGTGCTAGGGCTGCTGCAGCAGTGTCCCTGAATTCGTGTACTTCCCCAAGACCACGGGCTGGGCAAAGGAAAGGCTTAGGTTGCTTCTCACCTGGCTTGGCTGAGAGCCTGCTGGATGGCCTCTTGGATGGCCTGGCCCTCGGCAGCTCGCTCCTGGGGACAGGGCACTGCTATCAGCACCCCGCTGCTCAGGCCCAGCTCCAGGGCACTGTCTGGGAGAGGATGGGAACACTGTTAGTGCCACTCCTTGGAGAAGTCAGGTGCTGAAGGACAAGGACAGAGCAGAGTGGGCACAGGGTGTAGGAAGCCTCAGAGCTCAAGCTCTAGTTCTTGGCTGACCCAAGATTAGGATCTTTTCCAGCTACCAACCAATTCACATCTGCCTATTTTGAGTCTGTCTGTACAATAAATGGGGCAAAGGGGTTTTTTTTCTTTTTTAAACTGATTCCCCTTCTAAAGGCCCAGAAGCTGTTTTTGTCAACATATTATTATATTATGTGTTGCTTCCACTTTCACTGGGGTGAATAAACCATGAATGAATATGCCAAGCTGGCTGCAGCTGGCTCGCAGTTTTACTTGTTGTAAAGACTGGACCTCTCTGCTACTGCATTTTCAAAGCACTTTTGATGCAGGAATGGAGGAGGTGGGATGGCATATTTTTCAGGGTAAATTTTTCTGCAGACTTAAAGGAAGTGCCTCATCCAGGGTGATTCTTGTGTCCTTCTTTTCCAAGACCTTACATGGCCCTTTGCCATCTGAAACACACCAATGAGTTTAGCTGCCTCCTCTTCATCCCGGACATGATATGGTGCTTGGAAGCCACTCTGGCGTGAGAAGAAAGCTGGGAACTCTCTTGATTCTCCAAAGGCAGCCACGCAAACACCCTGAGTTTCCTGCAGTAGTGGAGGTGAGACAAGCAGGTGAGCAGTGGAGGGAAAGGGCAGCCAATTAAAGAACGGGACTTTCTCCTTCTACCCAGAAAGAAACTGCCTTTCTTTGGCACAGGTCTTGGTTTTTTTATACATTCTATTCTATTCTATTCTATTCTATTCTATTCTATTCTATTCTATTCTATTCTATTCTATTCTATTCTATTCTATTCTATTCTATTCTATTCTATTCTCTCACCAAGAGCCAGACATGGTAACTGGCTAGATCAGGTCTGGCTCACTGAGGCAGAGGAGGCATGCACATCCTTTGCGTGTGCTCGGAGCTGATCCAAAGCCATGCAGCTGTCATTGGCCAAGATAACACCCTTGGGGCCAAGATAACACCCTGGGGTCTGAAGACATGCCATGAACTGCCAGGAATATAAACGAGTTCTGCTTACAATTGAGAAATATCAGTGTTGGCTGTCACGTGAAGTGGTGGCCATGGTGGTTTCCAACGTGCCAAACCTTAAAAGGTGACTACTGCAAATCATCTGGATTGCCTTTTTAATTCTGATGTTATTTTAGTGTTTGATGGATCTAGCATCCCTGATCCATCAGTTTCTGGGTGCAACATCCCAGAAAAGCAAATCTAATGCCAAAGAAAAAGGACATGGCTAGCACTACCTTTGACCTCAGTTGGAGCAGCTGCTGTAACAGCCCCTTGGGCATGGTTAGATTTCTGCTGGGAGCAGCCAAGTGCTTGTACAGCCCCAGGACTACAAAACTGTAAATATGGCTTCACATCCTCTCAATTGCAATTTCTGAAAATCTTCAGCTTAGGACCCATCCCAATGCCATTGGGCACTCTGTGCATGAAGAACAACATTATCTGCTTTCAGACACCACACCCCATGCTACCTACCAGATATTCCAGTGTCCTGCCAATATCAAGGATAGACTTGGCTCCTGCAGAAACAACGGCGACTGGAGTTCGTCCTAGCTCTGTCAAGTCAGCACTCACATCCAGAGCTGTCAAGGGACAAGCAGCATTGTGTTGGTGATTGTGTTGTACTCCAAGCTGAAGAGACCTGACCTCCCAAAAATCCACATATGCCTGGGATGCCACTGCCTGACTTTATAACTGCTCAGGTCCAAGTATTAAAGGTTTAGATCATGCCTTTAGGTGTTGAAAGAGGTATTGACAAAAAGAAGTCACATGGCTAAGGGCACAGGTGCAGCCTTGCAATCTATCTCTTGGCTCTTTGATCACATTGATAAAGAGCATGCAAAAATTTGGTAGAAAAGAAAGAAAAAAGTGTTGTACGGCAAGGATGAAGTTCAAGGAGACGGAATATCATCGAAGTAGATTTTAAGTTTGGAACTGACAATGCTTGCAAAAAAAGAAAGTACCACAGGAGCTGACCTCAGGAAACTTCCTGTTCTGGAATTTTCATCACATCTGAAAGGGATGGCATAGGACAGGGCACTGCACTTGTGCTGTGCTGGAAATATATATGGCTGAGAAGAGAGAAAGCACTTAAAAGCCATGAACTATACAGCCAAGACTGGGCCATTTTCCAGAGAGGAGCACACACCTCTAACACAGAGCACACTCTTTTGTGGCAAGGCTCTTCTCCTCAGCTGAGAGAGTTGATAACAAAACTGTGCTTGGCAGCCAGTATCAGGTTATCCAGCCATTACAAAGAGGGAGAGGTGCAGTCAGCTCCTGTTGCACCAGCAAACAATATCAATATAACCCCGTGTAAGCAAAGGGTAAAGAGAAACTTCCACCCCCTTAACAACTGTCCAGGTCTCAAGAGGAATATTTTGAGGCTTCTGGAAAGGTGACATAAGGGAGAAAACAACCATAGTTTGATCAAGAAGAATTTTAACTTCATTCTTCTAAACAGGCAGTTACTGTAGGACAAACTGGGAAAAGGGAAAGAGAAGGAATTAAATAAAACTGTAGCAACAGAGAGAAAAGTAGAATGTATTAATATTCTTACTGTTCTCCCCGTCCCGATGGACACCTCCTATGCCACCTGTCACAAACACAGGAATTCCTGCTTTGTGTGCCACAATCATTGTTCCAGACACGGTAGTGCCACCAGACAAACCCTGTCAGGGAAAAACCAGTCGCAGTCAGCACCCAGGGTGACATGGAGAAACAGCTATGGCTGTGGTCTGCCACACAGCAGTGTGAGCAGCTGACCAGTGAAATTCTAACACAAATATTCTTTTAGGCAAAAAGGCAGAGGAATTCACTTAGGAGCTGGGCTCTGTAATCCTTGTGGGTCCCTTCCAACTCAGAATATTCTGTGAATCATCTGTCGTCCCTGCTATATAAGCCGTTCGTGGCCTGATAGCAGAGGCCTTTGTTCTCCAGGGTGTTCCATGGACAGCTAGTGGCACCTTTAGCTGTCACTTTAAACTTGGGATGGCCTATGTGTCACATAATTTACATGCAATGTGAAACTGTCTTATCATGCCAACAAGAATATTCTTAGCCAAGTGCCCAGGGCTTGCCAGCACATCCAGAACGACTTTTCAGGAGCCCTATTTCACGTCTGTTACTCCCTTACTCTTCTGTATTTTGACTCTAGTCAGGAGCACTTTTGAGCTTAGCAATAAGATACCACTTTCCATGATATTTTTGATAGGTTTAAAAGCCACCTGTCTTGAAGCTGGAGAGCGCTATACTGTTGCCAGAAAAGGAATAGAGCACTGTACTTTACTAGGAAAGACCACACTAGAAAGTCCACACACCATACCTGGCTGAGGACGAAAGGAAAATCTCTGCGAGACACTTTAACTGTGTTTTTACTGCTTGCCAAGAACTCGAGCTCCTCGTCTGCGAGCCCCACGTGGATTTGGCCCCTTAAAATACCTACAGTGGCTGGCACTGCTCCATTTGTTCTTACAATTTCTTCCACCTCTCTGGCCATGCTAAAATAAAACAAGACAACAATCACAAAATTAGGGATGCAAACAATCAGGCAAGGAAACTGTCACGTTTGATGGCCATCATTCACAGTTCTTGTGATTTCAGCTGTGTCCTATTCCTCTTGTATCTTCCTCATGGCAGAAGTCTTTGCACTTGAACTTGCAGAAGTGAAGAGCTCCCATTTTCAAGGATGGCAATGTCCAAGCTCTGTGCTTCATTTTTGAGAAAAATCATTTGGTTTACAAGCAAGTCTGGTTGTACAATAGACTACTGAAAATAGAGAACTTCTCAAAATATGACTTTTCTGTATCTTTTACCTGTTATTTCTCTGACATCATAGACCTTCACACAAACCCCAGGTAGTTCAAGTCCTGCTCAAATGAGCAGGATATATTTTTCATAATACAGTCAGATACAGAGTAATAACGGTGCCAAAAAGCTGTTACCATAGGGCACTCCAAGGCTGCAGGCCAAGTCTTTCTAAGTTTAGCAGATTTTGTACTTGATCATTCATACACTATCTTTTTTAAGAGCAGTTTCTCCCTTTCTGAGCTATCTGGACATATGCTAGGCAATCTTTAACTACTGAAACTACCTCTTCCCGAAACCCGAGTTTTTAGAGCTTCATTTTAAGACCAAATGTCAGGCAGAATAATGGCCCAGTAAAAAGCAAGCTGGAAAATCAATATCAAAACCTTTCTGTGCTTTCTGGAGGCAAGGATGGAGGGGAAAGTGCAACAATTTCTGGAACTGTAACACAATGAAACACCAGTCTACTGAAAATTGATAAATCAAGAGTAGAGGTGGGGGTTTTCCATGCAATGTACAGAAGACAGTAAGAAAGGACCCGGAGCTCTCACAGTAGCTGCTCTGAGTGGGTTAAGGAACAGATTTCACTATTGTGTTTCAATCCTTTTTGCATTACAAAAGAGACAGGAAAGGAAACTGTAGAGTGTTTTCAATGTCCATACAAACTATGCAGCTGAAAAGGCTGATAGCTCTCCTTTAGAGCAAGTGGTGACATTATCTGCTGCTCCATTTTAAAGGAAGCCAGAAATTTAAGGTGTTGGATAAGGAGATAACTAGGCTTTCCATACTTGTCCTTTAAAGTCTAAACACAATTGTTTTACACTTGAGCTCATAGTTTTCTTGCCGAACAACCTGACAATTCCATTTGTTCTTGCAACAGCTTTGGCTTGACCAAGAATACTGATATCAGTCCAGTAAGTTATGTGCTTCATTCTTACAACTTCACTGAATGAGGAACATCAAAATCCACCACCTCAGATTCAGAGGATAGGCCATGCCATGTGTAATGATGGTGCTTTCCAAGGCCACAACCGGCCTCCCCTCCACCAGAGCTTCCTGTACAGAGGGATGAATCCTGACATAAGCACCTGGGGATAAACACAGAAGAGTGAGTTATTTGTAGGGGTACTTGCAGTAACTACTGAGCTCTTTTATAAAAAGCAAATTGTCGTCATCACAACAAATTTATCCCCCTCTTCAGCTATTCTTTGGGGTGAATTTACAAATAACTTTAGGAGGACTAAAGCTATGTTTTACATAAGTGAAATGTGTGTAAAATATGTCTACTGTTAATATGAATTATAATCCTCATCACCATCACTGAAGGATCCTCTGCCACCATTTTTGCAGTTGTATTGTTACTGGCTCCAGTAACATTACTTGAACATTATTGTGAACAAACTGAGCCCTGCAACCCTGCCTAAAGATGGGAATATGTTTTAAAAGACTGGAAGCACCAAGGATACCATAGTAACTCAACATATTTTAAGACTATTGTACACTAAGGCTATTGTGGCTCTTTGCAGTGCTCCAAGAACACTGCCAGCAAGGTCTCTGCTGAATTCAGATGAGGACAATGCTTTCCACCCAGGTACTGTTTCAGAATGCACTACTCACCATGCAGAAGTCTTCTCACCTGGGTGGTTCCACGAGCCATGGAGGACACATATCTTCCCAGGCTGTAGGTTATCTTCCTAATCATCTTGTGCAAATGGATGGTCCTGAGATAACAGATGTCAGGTGAAAAGGAAAGATGTAATTTAGCAATGATGTGACCCTGAGAAGCTAAACATACCAACTCTTGCCTTGACCTTGGAAGGTAGACAGCCCTTGCCTAGGAGATCGCCTGGAATCTCCTGGTGTTTCAAGCATGAGCCAGGGTGTCAAAACAAAATGTTAAGCTGCAGAAATGGAGTTGGAAGGGGTCAACTGGCCCATTGTCAATGCTGGGCTGAAATTGTGGTGGAGCAGAGAAAAGGATGAGGAGTAACAAACTAGGGAGAATTCTGAAGTAGGAAACCTTTTAAATGCCAAAGTGACCTGCTCATTATAGATTTCAGGCCCAGCCACTGCCACCTCCAATGTGAAAGCTCACAAGGAGGAATCTACAAGGCAGAATAGAACTATAGGGATATGAACCTGTTTTTTGCCGGTGTCTAAGAGAAAATAAGCAGCTCAAAAAGGAGCTGAGAACTGACAAACCAGACTGGAACTACGAGGAGGAGAGAGCAGCTTTCCCTAGAGCCCGGGAGTGCTTTATGCAGGCTCACGTTACATCATCCTTCTTAGCGCAGTGCCTTGGAAGCAGAGCGGCAATTCAGCCCCAGCAACAAACTCCAGAACTCCTCTGGTCTCTTAGCAACTCCTTTTCACTCTAATTAAATTCATTCCCAAACAGAGAAAGAGGGGGAGAGAGCTGTAAATGTTAAGAGAGTGGTCTGGTCTGAGCCTCAGGGTAGTTTCACTCAGTGCCTGGCTGATTCACATACTTTCCCTGGGCTTTTGGCCATATCCCTCCAGTCTCCCTGTTCCTCACTCTTTCACTAGGAGGAAAGGATTCCCTTCCTCAGTCCTTTGTACCTGTTGTTAATTCAGATGGCAAATTAATTAAAATACAGTACTGTGTTCATGTTACACTTAGCAGAATATGGCTCTGCTCTCATAGTGTGTGGCACTACAGCTATACACAAAATTCTCATACCCGGGGTATTTGCCCAAATCCAAAGACTTCAACCATACAGGACAGCTTGGGCTGTGTTATTTAAGAAATGTGGGACTGGATCAACTAGACATGATACACACCTGACTAAAACACTAAGATTTTCCACTTTCCAAATCCTTTTCGTGCTAAGCTCAGCAGCTTGAGCTGTTCATGGGTTCATGCAAATGTTCTGGTATTGCTGTGTGTGTGCCTACACACCCCTCACTCTCTGGGGCGAAGTCAGCCTTGGAATAAATTCATTAAGCCAACAGGGTTACGCCAGGGATCTGCTGAGCTGCTCGAGTTGTGCTCTGAATTTTAACAACTCCCCACACTCTGAAGCCAGGAGTGCCCAAGTTGTGCTGGCCAGTGGATAAAAACCAGCTGGTCACCACCTGAAACCCAGCAGGGCTGGGCTGATATTCACGGGAAGCTCGGCCAACATTCAGCCTGAGCTGGCTCAAAGATCTTTGAAGCTTGGCAAGTTTTGCAGCAAGACCCATACAACCTTTTTGCCTTGTAACCAAACCTTGCAGATTCATAGTGCCGGTTTCAGGCAGCTCCAGCTCGGAGCTGCTCCCCTCCCGCCTCCCCCGTGACCCCTGCGGCCTAGCCGAGCCGCTGGAGCAATGGCCTGGTGTCCCTTACCTCTGGTGTCCCTTACCTCTGGTGTCTGTCTCATGAGGGAGGCTGGGTGGGTACTGGAGCCGTGCCGGGCAGCCCTGGGAGGAGGCGGAGGAGGGGGTGCGCTGGCCAGAACTCCTGGCCAACAGAGTCTATTTATTATTAACCACAGGCACAGCTGAGCTCCACAACTGCTCCCTGCCCAGGGTGCAGGGGGCCATTTCACAGCAGGGCCAGGAAAGCTTCTGTGATTATTTTTGTTCATGCAGAGCCAGATTTTCCCCTTGCTCTTTAAAAGACTTTTCTCATTTTTCAGATTCCTTTCCTATTCGATTTTTTTTTTTAAATCAGTGAATTCCTTTCTCGCTAAAACAATGCCTTTGCAGACTGAGCCCCTTTGTGCTTATTCCTAAAAAGCAGAGGAATCACATTCATGCCTCCTCCGCAACTTTGCCAAATGCAGCTGTTAAAGCTCTTTCTTCTCAGGGTGAGAGCTCTACCCAGCTCTTGGCCTCTCCAGCGAGGAAAGCTGTGGGTCTAAGACAGTTGTGGCCACGATTTTTTCCCACGCAGTCACCTGCCTACACCAAGAACACAAGTGGAGTTCACAGCAGAAAACTGTTGTAGTCTTCTCCTATAAAGACAATCCATTCTAGCAGTTCAAGGGCAGCTTTGAACAAGGACTGTGAAATTAATACATGTTTGTCCCCTCCTAAAAAAACCATGATACTTTGATATCTATTGCACTGGTATTGTAACATGTTTCAGTTTTATATTCTGCAGAAAATATCAGAGTTGAGAGATGGCCATGAAGGATTTGATTTACAGGTTAAAAGACAGACATGATTCTGTGCAGCTTCCATGCACAACATAAAACTAGCTGAAGTAATTACTAATGTATTGCTGAAGTAATCAGTGTCAGGGAACTGATTTTACTGCAATCCATTAATCAGGAAATTGTAAAACATAGGTTGTTAAAGCAGTATTTGCACTTTACACTCGTCCCTTTCAAAAGAAATTTCTCACAACTTTTGTTTAACCCAGAAGTAACAAATTGTGTCTTATTTTCTACATCCTTCCAATCTCTTCAACTAAACACATCCAAGGAAACTTCAAACAAAACTTGCTGAGTTACAAAGACAATCTGCTTCTGACTTCTGCTACTCAGTCTGGAGGGAATTTAATTGCAGGAATGATAGATTGCATCCTCAGATACCATACATGGAAGCTGAAGATTCTGTGAACAATATCTTTTTCCTGGAGTATGGGTAGGCAGATGCATTGGAAAGAAAATGTGTAGGTAAAATAACATTTTTTTAAAATACACACAAATTGTAATGACATAATTTTGTTTTCCATTACATCTATACAAAGACTGCAGTATTGTAGGAATTTATGTGGACCATCATATTTTTGACATACTCTCAGGCAAGACGGTTTAGTAACCAAGCTGGTCACTCAGTTTCCAATTCTCAACATCATCTCAAGGTGATCTTCTGCAGTGGGCACCCAAATTCAGCCTGTCATAGTAGGTAAGTCAGGAGTAAGGATGTTTTGCTTGATTTGCCATTTTTTTTCCTTAAACCCAGTGGAAAAATCAGCCTGTTGGATTTTTAGCTCAGCTTTCTGACATGAACCTGTAGGTCTCTGAGACAAAATGGGGCAGCTCAAACAGGTCTCTGAGGGCACTCCTGCAGTCTTGTGCATATCCCAGCTCTGGAATTGTTCCCAGCAGGCTTCTGCAGTGTGATATACGGCTGATAACAGTGGTGATTGGGTTTGGAAGCAGCCAGTAGGTGACTGGCAGGAGAGAAAGCCCTGGAGAAGAGCTGAAGACAGGTTTGGATCAAAGTGTGGGGCGCTGTATAACTCACTGCTCTGCATGCTGCAGTGTTAGCTGCCTTTCCAGCCCTGTCTGCCTGCCGGGACCCGGAGCTTGCTGCTCGTACTTCCCCCTCCAGGCCTCAGAAGGAAAAGTTAATATTAAACAGGTTCCTGAGTAAAATGGGAGTGGCTGGGAACAAAGAAATTGCCATGGCAAATTCCTACTGCCTGCTGGGAGCTGGGCCCTCGGGCCGCCCTGGCATTTTTCTTCCTGAGTGATTCCTAGAGTTAACATCTCCCCTGAAACCTTCCCTCTCTCAGGGGCGTCACTGCCGAAGGCATTTAGGAAATGGGAAACTCCACATTACTTTTGTCACTCTGTCACGTCTACCATGGAACAGTATTTTCCTTTCCCTGTGTGCCTGATTTCCAAGAGTCTGTTTGCAGTTGTAAAGCTGGGATTTGCTCACTGGTGTTTCTCTGTTTTTGAAGCTTGCTTCTAGGCTGCCAACATCCAGGAGACCTCCTAGGCACATGCAGAATCATACAGAACACATTTAACCACTCATTTATTTTACCTTAGTGAGAACTGTGGTGCCTGGGACTGTCTGTCTTGTCAGGGCAACGATTAACCAATATGAAGGTCTGACAAAGTTGCTCTTTAGTGATTTAACCTCTTTAACGGTCTGACATCCTTCCACTTTCATCAGCAGAATTTCATGATCATTCTAATGGATCCAAAATAATTTCCCAGATTATCTAAATGGCCTAAAATTATTTGATTTTTTTCCTAATATGAAGTATTTTTTCGCCAGCTGTTTCTAACAGAATGCAAGACTGAATGTACACACCTGGTGCAGTCTTTGAACTTTTATTTCAATGCTGAACATTGCATGAAAAATGCTTTATGATGGTGTCACCGAAACTGCAGGAAAAACAAAAACCCTCCAACAACATTTTTAAGAGAGTCAAGGCATTACTTTATTATCTGGCCAGGAGGTTCTTCTGGCCAGGATGTACCACAAAAATCATCTCATCCGCACATAGCCCGGCTAAGCAGAGAGAACCATTCCATGACATATAATATCCATTAGATTTTTCAGATCTTTATACGGTCAAAACTCATAGAAACGAATTGGGTCAGTGTTCATTGGTCCAAAGCTACGTAGTTCGTAGCATTTGGTTTCTTATTGGATCCGGATTTTTTCGCTTCTGATGTTAATTAGGTCTCCATTCTTTGATTTTCTTATCAGTGTTTTCCGGAGGAGATGCCTCCAATTCTGCCAGAGGCAGAGTCTGGGGTAGATGTTCATAGATGGCCGCTGATGTTCTGCTGATGTTCCGTCGATGGCCTTATTTCTTTGGGGCTACTCCCAGTCTGTTAGAATGTTAAGCCCATCAGGCTTCACCTAGAGAAACAATGCTTTGGAAACATTGCCCCGGGGCAAAGGTGAACAAACCTGGCTAAAGTTATATAAAAAAATTTTAAATTGGTATGTTTTCCAACAATGGAATCAAGTGCAGGAAATAAGTTTCTTCTTTTAGATATTGAAAAGGTCTTCCCAGTTCTCATGAAACAGTTTTCCATTGAACATCTAGCCTTTCTCATAACAGGGATTTGTGGAACTGAAATTATAAACTATTTGGCATTGATCACTGTGCTGATAATATCAGGAGGGAGTCTGCCGCATAGAGAGCCTGGATCAAGGTCTTTATTTGGATGCTCCGTGTCCTGGATGAAAGTTGGTCTTATATAATCATTCAAAGAAGTTGTTAATTCCAAGACTGTTGGAGTTCAAAGTTCATTCCAAGAGCTAGCCTTTTTAATTTTTTTTTTATGCATACCTGCACCTTGTTTTGAAGTCTGTTGAAATTGGTATGTATATTTCACCTCCTTTTAATTCAGAGCTGTGTTCACCCAGGTATGGATTCTGCGTATTCCAGAAAATGCCAGCCAGCACTCCCATTGCCTCCTTCCTTAGGTAGCTTGAGAGCGCTCAAGTAATTGTTTAAAGGCAACCTGAAAACAGATTTACTTCTTCTCTCCCGTCTAGTGCTCTTCCTAAAGTCCGGCCATCTTAGGGTGCTGTCCTACTGCCTATGTTTAAAACAAAGGGTTCATTTCAGTATTTGCTGGAGTGACTGATGGCTTGGATACGTTTAATTTCTTAATATATTTTCAAGGAGAGAGACAAAGTAGCAGTAACACTGCACTGACAGGCTTCTCCCTTCACCTAGCCCCTGCTTGTCACTGTCTTTTTGGAATGTGTTTAGTGCTTGGCTTAAGGCTCTTGGCAGTGGGAAGCCAAGGGCACCATGTGGATCAGGCAAACAGTAGTTTCACAACCAGGATTTATTACAGAATCACAGAACAGGTCGGGTTGGAAGGGACCATGGCGAGTTATCCGGCACCACCTCCCCACAGGGTGGTCCCAGGGCCCATGACACAGGCCTGCAGCCAGAGGGTTCTGGAATCTCTGCAGCGAGGGAGATGTGACGGCAGAGGGGCGCGATGTTTCGCACCCCAGCAGGGCAGCACCGGGGGCCTCCGTGCCAGCTCTCGGGCTGGGCCTCGGCGGCGCCACTGTCGCGTTGTGCTCCCCACTCCCCACCCCCCGCCGGCGCCACGTCGCCGTTCCGAGCGGTTCCC
>VZRO01007833.1:786338-816414 GCA_013397915.1 Daphoenositta chrysoptera
CCGCCGGGCCGGGCCGGGAGCGCTGCCGGCGCCTCTCGGGGAGCCGCGGGCCGCCCGTCATTGTGCGGGAACGGCCCCGCAGTGGCCGGCGCGGAGGAGGCCGCGTGAAAGGAAGTCCTGCAGCCGCGTTCCGCAAAGCGCGACAAAGCAGGAAACGGAACGTAATTTAAATTCTCGTGCGTTTAAATCGAAATTTAAAATTGGGAATTAATTCGTGCCTGATATAGCGAAAACTATTCATAACCGGAGAACAGGAATAAGTCAGAACATGTTGCAAAATGTGCGAAGTGGCCCTGACTGTGTCACATCGAGGTTCTGTGTGCTGCGTCATTTCCTATCTCTGTGTTCCTTCAAACTATATTTCTGATAAATCTTCTCTCTGAGGTTATGCAAGCCGAACCGCATGTTTTAAAGCTTGCCAGATGGATTATTTTTAAACCTACACTGCTGGTCGGTTGGCAGGCAGAAAGGAATTTAAAACAGTTTTGTGAGCATAGACGTATATTAGTTAATATAAAAGCAAGAGATAATCCAAGATTAACATCGAGTAGCGTCTCCCGGTTTTGTAAAATTTATTTATTTAAATAAATGAAAAAATTAAATTACATTTAACGTGTTTCTGGACAAATAATTTCCAAGTCCCGTGGAAGTAAAAAGGAACATCCCTTGATTAGCAAGGAAGAGGCTCCAGATCTTGATTGAGTTTTTTTATATCTCTCCTGCTTGCTTTTTTTTCCCATTTGTTCCAGCGGGCAGATCGCAGCAGCAGCGTGAGGAGCCGCTGCTCGGCTTTCGCAGGAGCTCGCTCGCGGTGTCTGTTCGCGTGCCCTGCAGTGTTTGAAGCGCCCCTGTTCGCTGCTGCCCCACATTTATTCTGATTAATGCCCGGCTAACTGCATCCCTTTGGGAAGCACCTTTCGGCAGCGCTCTCGGGGAGCTGCCGCAGGCAGAGGGTTTCGCCTGCGAATCCCCGGGTTAATGTTTGACGCCGGTGATGAGGAAATGACCGGGAACCGCGCTTAGCTCAGCTTTAAGTGAGGCGCAAGGTCAGTGCTCCCTCCATTTAAGTTTGCCTCGTAATTTCTAAAGATCGAAAGGCTCAATTAGGCAAATTGGATTCGTGAGACAGAATAGGTATAGATGCAGGATCGATTTATGGAAGACAGTGACTGCCATAGTACGGATGCAGTCAAGTTCATCAGTGTCCTGCAGTGCAGAGAGTCTAGGGAATATATTTATTTGCAAATACTCAGGCCGAGTGGGAAGCTAAAGCAACTCTTTTGTAATGGTTAATGTGCTTTAATGTGAACTTAAACAATGGGATCTCGGCCTTGGATCTAATGAACGTCTCCATTCTTTGTTCTGTTAGGCTAATCCTGCTAGTTATCCCATTGCTTGCTTTATTAATTTTTATGGGACCATTTAAGTTGGAGGAAAAATAGCTTTACTCAGGCTTTAAAGTGAAATTAGCGATTTTGACTTGCCCTTCTGGGAACCTGTGATAAAAATTTTGGATTTCAAGGTTTGGTTTTGATAGGATATATTCCTATTTAAGAAGATATGTTTCTTACTATTAAATTTTGTTTTACCTTTATAAATGAGCTGGAGGATTTAACAGTGAGATTAAGGAGTTGAGTTTCAAAATTAACGTTTTTAGTGTAGGAGGTAGAGCAGTTTCTGTTTGAGTAACGCTGCACAATTCTTTTTGTTCACAGGCTTTTTTAGTCGAATCATCGTATGGGTGACAGTAAATGCTGCCTGAAAAACTTTGGGAGATAGTCCCTTCAGTATAAGGAGCTAGCACGTGATGGCTGATGCACAAATACTGCTGTTTTATCGAAACTGGAAGGTTTAAAATTGGTACCTTAAGTTCTTGGGGCTACTTTGAATATGTGATATGATAGGTTGGTTAATGAGTTTTAATATACCAGCGTGATATCATTGGGATGGATGATTAATATCTCAGAGTGAGAGACACAGTGACTAAGATGAAGAACTTCGATTTCTCTTGCACATACAGTTTTGCTGATGTTACTCTTCTGCTTTTTTTGCAGCTGAAGTTTAGAAGTCTCAGGGTGAAATATAGGAAATCGTGGGGTTTTTGTTTTTTTTTTTACTTCTGTGGTTTAGCAGTTTTCAAGGCTTGCATTTTGTAAAAATTTGTAGTATTTTAATCTGGGATAAATAGCAGGGAAACAAAGCTAATTCAGAACTAGCTTAATATTACGACCTTTTTCTTATTGATATGTTTGAAAAAAGAAAAGAATGGTTGTTCTTACCAGGTTCCTCAGTCCTTCCAGTTCAGATGGCTACATGGTTCTGTTAAGCAGTGCTATAGCCAACCTTTTTTTTTGCAAAGGCTTGACACTGTTTGTTCCTTGCTTGTGTTTTCCAGATGTCATGCGACATTAAAAGTCATCAAGTAAACAAATTACATTTCACTTATTTGTTTAAGAACTGTGTGTAAATAAAACCCATAGCAACTAAGCGGTGTATTTTGAGAGCTGTCTACGTAGCTGTTTTTCCTGAAAACCTGGGTCGGGTATTTTTCTTTCTTTTCATGTGAAGTATGTGCATCAGTAAAGTAATAAATTCAGTGCAGCACGAGGGATGAGGTGTAGGGCACAAACCTCCTGACAGCCTGCCTGGATTGCCCCTTTCATGGCTGCTCTGGTCTGCATCCCCCCATAACTTCTGAAGGAGGTTATGGAGAAGGAACAAGGAGCTAAATGCTATTAAGATCAACTTTTCCCCCCCGTTTTTCTTCAGGTTACTAACTCCAGCAGAATTTCATTAGCCAGTAATGTGACTGAGTGCCCACGAGCTGTGCTAGAGCAGCATGCTTAGCCTCTTTCCTGCTACCATCTTCCCGGGAATTCTCGTCTCTGTATGGCACCTGAAGAAGCTGATGAGTGCAGATGGCTCTTACCCTGAGCTTCTCCATTGGCAGTGTCTTGGGTTTTGAAGGAGGTTTGCTGTTGGGTGTAACATTCTTACTTAGCTGAACCAGTCGTTTGATCAACAAATTAGCATTACCTGAAAGCAGAAACCTGAAGTAAAGGACAGAACCTGAGTAAGGAAACCCGTTGCAAGCTTCCAAAGCTATGGAAGGAAGCATTGCCTCTGGAGAAATATCCATGAAAATCAGGATACGCTATTTGATCAAGGCATTCTTAACCAGGCATGTGTTGAACCTTTTTCAGTGATAAAATGCCAGTGCAGGCAATTATTAATTTTGTCTGGTAGTTCCATGTGTTGGTGTCACTCATGTTTTATACAATCATGCAGTGAATTGAACTGGGGAAATGATCTGAACTTGGACCCTGATGAGTTCTCTGGTCTGGTTCCCCAAGTAGCTTAACCAAATTACGCTCATATATTTGAATTGGAAGGACAGAGAGCACTGCCAGAATAAGAGATTTTTTTGGATAACAGCATCACAGAGTTTCAGAGAAAATCCAGTTATATACTTGTCTTGATCTGGTTTTGTTTTCTCAGATGAAATCACATGTGTTCTCTGACTACTTGACCAAATGCAAATTTTAGATGTCCTTCTACATGTCACCATGTAAGGCAGATAACTCATATCTTTCTCAGTTTTAGGGATGCTTTCTTTTTATAACCAGAATGAAGAGGCTGGTATCACTGTTGAGTAGGGTTAAATTGAATACTCTGTGTGTATAAAGATGCTCTCCAAAATAAATTTCATTATCTTTTCCCAAAAATAATGCACTCTCTTAATTTTTTCAACATGGCCAAAGTATGTTTCAGCCAAACACTGCAACTTGATATGTAAAGTGTTGTATTTTTTATGACCTTAAAGTAAAAATCTTATGTCTCAGTGAGGAGGAGCATTGTGGAGGAAGTTGGGGTGTAATCGAGAAATACATTTTTTTCCCCTCCCACTCTAGCCTTCTTGTTCAAATAATGCTGAGTTTGCTGTATAGGATCAAAGGCCTTTAAAAGTGATACGTGAATTAGAGCCTGGGAGTGTTTTATATTTCTTTTTTTCCCTTTATAGCCTACCATTTCAGTATAATAAACGGTGACAGCTTTCAGAATTACACAGAATCTGTATTTGCAGAGGATTTTCTAGCATAAACTGGGAAGGAAGGAAGGGGATTTGGAGCTTCGTTTTCTCTATCAAGCAGTGGGAGAGTCTCATTTTGGGGCTTAGGTACTTAGCATAAGTCATGTTGACCAAATAGTTTCTATCAGATGTCCTCACTTCAGGCGGGTGCCTCCCTGTCTGTCGCTTATTTCAGCTGTAGTGGTGTCCCAACACTTGGTTGGCTCAAGGAGCAGAGTGGCTGTGCAGGGTAGTTGGGCAGTGATCTGATCCAGATTAAAAATAACCACGGGGGCAGCAAAAGGAACGTCAGGTTCCACTGCAGCCATTTCCTGCTCCGTGCCAGTGGGTGGCTCTGAAGCTGCTGCCCCAGCACATGGGGGAAGCGATGCCGTGTGGAAATGCAAAGGGTGGAGATAACGCTTGTTGAAGAACAAACGTTAAACAACCTGAATTCTTTTTTTTTACCCTATTGGTTTGACTCCCATTACTTGAAAGCAATCAAGCCAGAAATTCCAGTTATGTTCTGGTTCCATGACTTTGTGGGTGGTTTGGTTTGTTTTTGGTTTTCTTTTGGGGGTTTTTTGTGTGTTTGGGGAGGAGGGGGGGATTCAGTAGGGGATTTTTTTAGGTTGGTTTTGGTTTTTTTTCCTTTTGAGGTGGGTCTTTGTAGGTGGCTTATGCTGTTGGGTGGGTGGGGGGTTGTGGGTGTGAATTTGGGGGGGGTTGTGTGGGTTTTAGTCACAGTGGAGAGTGGTGGTTGTATAGCAGGGATGGGTCTTGTTCTGTTTTTGCAACATGCTATTTCTGGTGTGTTCTGGGATAGCTGTTTGTGCTGCCACCTGACCCTGCAGAGCCTCATCTGGGTCTTGTACTGCTTATTTTTTACGTAGGATCACATTTCTTACCTGGTTAATATATGTCTACAGGGTACACACAGGGGGTTTGGAGAGTGAATTTGAGTGTTTCGAGTGTGAATTGCAGCCTGATGGCAAGTGTCAGATTGTGGTCTGTAAAGGTAGCTTAGATTTTTTTTATTCTTAGTATGTTGAATTCACCGTTGATATTGCACATGGAGGGTTGTCAGCTCTCTAAACTCTCAGCCTCAGGTTTTAATATTTCCTCAAAACTGGATTGCAGGTGTAGCTCTGCTTATGTCATTTGGTGCATTGTTCACTGCCTTTATCTGACTTCCTAAAAATATAGTAGACTAAATAGCTATGTAGGAGTGCATGTAGTTCAACATCTTACCACCTTTCCTGGCCAGGAATATCAATTTGAATGTACTGTTTTGTGAAGAGTTGTCCTAATCTTAGCTGTGGCTGCTGAAAGATGATCCCTGTGTCTCTTGTGCTGGCTGTGAGGCTGCACTCGGCTGCTTGGAGGGCCTGGTTCTGCTGGCTGTGCAAAATCCTGGAAGTGTGCGCTAGGAGGAGGGCAGGACTGCCCCATTCACCAGCAGCGCGGGCTTAGACAGGTGTCATCTGCTTCTCAGCCTTTCCTCAACTGGTGTTTTGTACGAGACCTAAATCCTCACAAATTTTCTTCTGTACTAGGTCTTGATATTTCCAGTGAGTTCAGAGTTTGCAGCTTACTTGGTACCTGGGGGCAGTGCGGCTTCTTTCTAAACTGAAGTGTTGGTAAACATTAATGGATTCCGTTTCTACACGGGATTTTTTTTTATTTTGTCCTTTTTTTTCTTAGCTAATAATTTTATGTGGATTGGGAAAGGTGTACTTGAACTTTTATTTTCAGTTGTAGTTTTGATGTAAATGTACTCAATCTGAACAATTATGGTGCATTAAATTCCAAGAAGCTTGTTCTTCTAGGTTAAAATTTTTTTAAAAATTGAAAACTACTCTTCAGTTTTCTTGAATAACTGAATTGAAGATGCTAAACTAAACATGTGCTACTTGACATGCTAAAATTCATCCAACTGTCCTCAAAAGCTTTGAAACTGTCCAAGTTTTTGAAGATGAGCAGCACAGTATTGAAGCAGGGTGCTTTGACTATTGATTTGGCTCCTATCACAGAACTAATGTGTGTTTTGTCAGATGTAACTATCCATCATGAACGTGTTTTGCATTCTCGGAGAGGAAATCACATTTGATTGAATTATTTATGAATCCAGAATAGATTTAAAACCTTGAGCAATATAGGGTGTGTCTGGGTTTGATTCTTCTATTCACGGGAGAGTTTCTGTAAGGTTTTTTCTTGCGTCAGAACACAGGGGCTACAAGTAAAACTTAGTGCCCATCTACTTGGTCCAAGACTCTTTCCTCTTAGTGTCATAGCCCATGATAACTTTCCTTTACTGGTTTGTTATTTTTTTTCCCCAGGCTTTTGTAAGAGCAAGTCCCTAAATGTGCAGCACAGTTCACTGGAGTAGCTGAGGCTTCATCTTTCCTCAGATGTTCTTATTTTTATGGTTATACTGGGGCAGTATGGTCCCATGAGTCTTTAGTGCTATTCTTAATGCAGCATACCTTGATTTATAGAATAACAAGATAATCCAAATGCTTTGTGTACAATTTCAGTGTTTCTCCTTAAGTCACCATTATCTTCTTTACAGATACTTCATGCATGGAGTCTGCAAGGAAGGAGACAACTGCCGCTACTCCCATGACCTCTCCACCAGTCAGTCTGCCATGGTCTGCAGGTATTACCAGCGAGGATGCTGTGCTTATGGAGATCACTGCAGGTAAAGAAATGCCCCAAGCCATCCTACAGGAGTCTTTTCACTCTGTACTTCTCAGTAAAAAGCTCAGGGAAAGACCATCACATCTTAGTGTTTTCCTCTTTTGTTGCAACTTCAGAAATTTATAAAAATAGCTTTTCACAGATTGTATTCTCTTGCTAAATACCAGTGTTTCCTATGCAAATAAATGAGCAAAGGCAAGGTGATAACTGGTTTTCATAAAAGTGATAGTTGTCAGGGCATGGAGTTTTCTTATTTTTTATTAATAACATGAGTAGATAATTGAAATCGGAGACTACATTCAGACTAGCTGAATGGATGATACTGAGTTATACTATTTAAGTGATCACAATAGCCTGAACAGGTAAGAATTTTATTTATTTTCCTGGTGTTGTCTCTTGAGGAATTGGTACTCTGACACTGGAACTACCAATTTGGAAAAGTAACTGGAGTTTGTCATGAAAGTTCTAAAATGTTGCCCATACAAAATAGCTTTACTTTATGAAAGCCTATTATGAATTAATCTATACCCCTGAAATTATAATTTAAAAATTGTGAAGAAAGAAAACAGATACTTTCCTAGTGGAGCAAAGCTTTACAAGGGCTTAGGAATGTTTGTATCACCATACATTCATTTTATTAAAACTTATCAGAAGTTTTAGCATTCTGTCTTATTACAGCTCTGATTTATGATTAAATATTTGCATCGTGATTTTATATGGTAGTTCATAGTTGGCTTTGCTTTCATGTTTAATGAAGGGTTACTATATTTAAAAAAGGTGACAGAGAAAACTTCTCTGTAGTCTTCTATCTTCCAGTGTTGTTTTCTTGATCATATAGATCAGTGGTCTTCAAACTTTGGATCATGCACCCTATCAGTTCAACATTTTTGAGCTCCCACCAACACGCATGTTTATTTGTAGTTCATACATATATATATATATCTATCTACTACTGTACTAATGTTATGTGCATTATAAAACATAATCAAAAATCAGAATTTTAAAAAGGGTTTATTAAAGGTAAAATGAAAAATATTTAATAAGTATTTTATAAACAGTCCAAAACTATTTTTACTGTCACCTAAAGCCTTATTAATAATAATTTTTCTTTACAGACAGTAACACTGATTCAATGGGCTTCCTTATTTTTTTAAAATTTCAGTGTCAGTTACTTGAAGGTCTCATTCTGAGTTCAGTTTATTTCAGTCCTTGGTTTTAATGGTGGTCGTAGCTGAAAAAGATCTTTCATAAAGATGTGCAGATCCAAAAGGAAGTGTATTGTTGGCTGCATGTACTAATGTGTGATAAATTTAGATAGTAAGTTTCCACCTTCCCTGATGTCAATCAGCTGCTGGTGCAGATTAACTGGAAGGTGTTGCATTTTTATATTTTTAGCAAATGCGTCCAAAATACACTGGAATTCTGAATTTCAAAGATTTTAAAACATGTTAGAGAAATTGCTTTCCAAGCTTTTTAAGTGTACAAGATATGAAAGGTTTTTTGTAGTTGACACACTTGGGTAGTTTTTGGCAATAAAATCACATAATGGTGGAAATACTTCATTTTCAAAGTGTTGTCTCCATACCACGTATTTCCTTCAAAAAGCAGTTATCTGTTTGTAGAAGAACTTTATCTTGGAGAGACAGTTTGAATGTGGTTGGGTTTGGTTCGTTTGAGTTTGTTTTTTTTTTTTTTTTTAATATCTGCTTAGCAGTATACTGCTGGCAGTGACTTGTCATCACAGAAAAGAGCAGCAAATTTGGACCACTTGTCTTTGTGAAATAAACATGTGTAACTCATTCATGACAATTTTTAAGTGCTTTACCATGAGATAATCAGCAAACATCTGTGTGGTACAGAAGATTTTCATGGTGGCTCTTCACCTCTTAACTGTGGTAAACATTTGACTATTGAAAGGTCTATATTGATGACATTCTCTAGTGTCACGTGGGTGCTTCTGGATCCTTCTTTATTACAATATCTCACCTATGAATTATGCAGTGATGAATTTCTGGTGTGGTGCTATCCCTGTAACCGTATCCTGGAATCTCTTTTTGTGCTCAGAGCAGCTGCTCCTTCAGTGGTTTTAGTTGCACAGTTTTTCCATAAAGCGTTGTTTTTATTAAAGTAGTTGTCTACTTTGATAATATATCTCCCCCAATGAATCTTTTTGTCTTCATTAAAGAAGTAATTTTTTGAGAATGTTTCTCTTCTGGTGCATCTTTTCTTTGGTGTCTCACAAAAAGTAGTTCAGCATTGAAACAGAATCTACCAAGTATCATAAGCTGAGGCATGTGAAAAACATCTGTACTTTTCCTTCTGCCGTACAGCAAACTTCCCACACTGCAAAATTTGTTCTACTACTTGTTTTTTCAAATCTCTAGCAGTGTTTTCTATGTGTTTCCCAACAGTATTGCTGACAAAGAAATGTGTTTTACTTTGTCACCATAATTGTTTTCCATGAGTTATTTCAGTCATTTTTACCACAGCAGGAAGAAAAAGTGGTCCAGTGGCATATGGCTTTTTGTCTTTCATTGTTATGTAACAAGCCTCAAAGAGGCTTCTAAACCCTTATTGTGAAGTTCTGCAAAGTACTGTATTGAGTATTGCATGACTTGAAACATCTTGGAAAAAATTGTGGAGGTTTGTCTTTGTGTTCTGGATGTTTTGATTTTCAATGTCTTGCTAGTTGAGATGGCTTCATACTATCAGTAGCTAATATCTCAAGGTACAGTATGCACCAAGGGCACGGTTCTTCATTAATAGTAGTGGATGTGAATCCATGTTTCAGACTGCCTTCTTGGTAATCTTGATTTATTCTGTGGTTCCCCCGAGTTCAAGAGCTGATTAGGTTGGCATTGTTTTACTTTGTAGTGTGGCTGATGAGGAGCTCGTAGTAGGCGTAGAAGTGTTAGCTCTGACATTTTCTTCTTGGCTTTTGCTCACATTATCAGTGTTGTCGTCAGCCCACAGTTGCAGGCATCTTTTCAAGCCACTTGTTCACTTTGTCAGGGTTAGTTTAAGTAAAACAAGATCAGATAATCTGTTGATTCATTTAGTGGGTACAAGCAAAGTGCAATATGTCACAATATGCTGGAAGTGAGCAGAGGAGGGGGGTGCCACTATCAACCCCCTGGGTGGTGGAACACCTGCTCCTTCAGGGCACCTCACACGTACCACACATGGGCCCTCTGGCATGTGGACTGTGAGGACACTGCCATCAACATGTATCATAATAGTAATAATAATAGTAATTTATTGTATTTTTTAGGAGGAAGAAACACACTAAGTTCTAGTATTTTCTTCTGCACCCCAGTGGGTTGCCTTGGGCACCTTGTATGGTGCACACACATCGGAGGACACAGATAAAGAGATCTGAAGGCTTGGATTTTAAATTTGTGCTTCACAGGATTAGGATTTCCAAGCTGACATTTGGTTGGGAGCACCTCTTTAATATGCAAGAACTGGGACACTTTGTTGTTTTTAATCTGATGCAAGCTAAATGAATCACAGTCACTTCAAACTTCTGTATGATCTCAAAAAATTACGTCCTGTTGTCCTTGAAATTAGTCAGCAGATATCTAAGACTACAACGGTATATTTGTAATTTATTTTCCCCATGTAGTCTCCTAGTTGCTGGAAGACAGATTTTTGAGGGAAATGGTGCCTTCCTGCTTATTGTGGGTGGTAGGGCTCAAAGTGTTCTGATTATCATATTCCACATGAGCTAAAAGAGGCATTAGAAATAAGTACTCAAATTCAGTGTAAAATCTGCATGAGGCAAGATGCTTAGACACAGGAAAAGAATAATTTATGTTGGTGGGGATCTCTGAATCTGTGCCAGCAGAGGCCAGGTTGCCCAAGGCATTGTCCAGTCACGTTTTGAATATCTGCAAGCATGAGCATTGTGCACCCGTTCTAGTGTTTAACTACTCTTACAGCAAATTTTTTTTCCCAGTATCTGTAACTGTAATTTCCCATTTTGGACTGATGTCTACTGACTGTCATCCTATCACTGCACCTCTTAAAAGACTCTGGCTGATCTTTCCTGAGGCTTCCCATGAGATAGTTGGAGGCAGCAGTGTCTGTCCTTAGTCTTCTCTTTTTAAAGCTGAATGAACTAATTTTTCTCATTTAATAATACTGCACATGTGTGGTAGGTACCTGACTGGTTTAGGACATATTTGAAGTTTGTTCTGTGTAAATTTAAGTAAGAATTGTGCTGTTTTTTCTACAAAATCTCGGAGTACCTTGTGTTTCCTTGAGCAATGCTGACAGATGGCATAAGTAGAAGCATATCTCTATGAAGGGTCATCAGTGACTTTCTCTTCCAAGCCATTTCTGGGTCCTCCTTCCAGACAGCATGTTCACATCTTCCTTAGTTTATTTTCAATACCGGGAGCTGGTGGGTATTTTTTTGTGGAAAGTTGACATGATGTGTTTTAACTTTTTAGGTATGAACATACCAAGCCACTAATACAAGAAGAAGTGACTGATGTGAACCCAGAGGCAGAAATCTATCCATCAGTGTCCTCAGATTTTGCATCGCTCCCTGAAACAGTTGAAGAATTTATTGCTGAGATAGAAGATGAAAGTACGGATCTGGCAGTGGCAGGAGTAGGGGCTGAAGACTGGGTGAATGCAGTGGAGTTTGTCCCTGGGCAGCCATACTGTGGACGTGGTAAGCTGATTATGGGAAAACAGTGAATTTCCATCAAGGCTCAACCGTTTCTGTGTAGTGCATTTATTTTCATGCTTTTGAGTACAGCTGTTCATATTGATTGATCAGTTTAAGTGAGCTTGGGTTTTCCAACATGAGTAGTCAGACTGACTGTTCCGTTCTGAAACCAGGTATACTTCAAGTCAGGCTCTGCATGACTGGCTTTCTCTTGGTAGTTTCTGAATGACTTGAGAATCTCCTTTGAGGTTTAGTTTGCATATGGGATGGGAGATGAAATTACTGGTCATGCAATTAATATCACTGCTCTGGAGAGATAATCCACTGCCTTTGTGTTTGGGGTTGGTTGATTTGGTTTGGGGTGATTTTGCAGTCTTTTAAAGGTTTTTCAGTGGAGGTACAGGTTCCTGTAGAAGGAATTGAAGCCTGATGCTTACTTTTGTGAATCCCATTGCCAGAGGCTGGAAATGATTTTTTCTAGTTACATTTCTGGAACTCAGTAGTACTGTGACAGCTCATTATGAGAATGAGACTGAAGAAGCTCATCGTATGGGACCAGCCTATTTGAGTAGTGTACTTGTCAACTGTTTTTCCTGCAGAAAGATAACAGAATCTGAAAATTTAAGTGAAAAGTAGGCTGAAGGTGTTCACTTTAACATAATTTCTAATATTTGTCTCTCTAAGGTATGAGGAGGCCATGAGTACTTAAATAATTGTTTGAATTCAAAAAGGACACCTTGCATCCAGAAGAGTTTGAAGAAGTCATAGAGTGCTCAGATGAAACTACTTTGTGTCCACAGCACTGCTCAGATTCTCAGATTTGAAAACAAAATGACCTTCTCAGTGTTACAGGGTGCTGCTTGGAGCCTCCTGCCTTCCAGTTTAAAGAGGGTGAAGAGGAATGGTCAAGGGACACAAACAGTTGGCTGGTGTTGTTGTGAAGTTTGATTATGGAATTGTGTAATAGATCTGTGACTTGAGTATATCCCAAAGGAATGAAGACTTGAGCACTACCTGTTAATGTGCCACCTTACTGTCGTAAAAGATACAGCTTCTGTGCTTGTTGAGACAAAGGATTTGTAAAAATATTTTAATCAGAATATAATACTTTAGATTGGAAGGAACCTCTGGATTTCATCTAGTTCATTTCCTGCTTAAAAGTTGCCAGGGGCTTTGTTTAGTTGAATCTCTGTCCTCAGATGTTCAAAGGGCCATAACCTCTGGGTATCCTTTGCAGTGTTTGACTTCTTTCACAAAGAAAGCCTCTTTCCTAGTATGTAATTGGATTTTTCCCTGCCTCAGCTTGCCTTCTGTCTCTTGTCATGTGCACATCTGAGAAGAGTCAGTCTCTTTTCTTAGGCTTCAGCCCCATTAATGACTGGCTGGCCCTCCACTGAGATCAATTGATTTCTAGTTTGAACAGCCAGAGATCTTTCAAATACACACAGTCCTTGCAGAAGAGCTGGTGCTTCTTCCTGAAATCTAAGTCATTATACTGTTAACTTAGTTTTACTAAAGCAGTTTCTTTTTCTAGGCGTTAGGATTATTTTTCATGCAAACTTGTGCCAGATTAAATTAAATAATGTTCTCTTCTGTGAATCTTGTTGCAAATCTCTGTTTTATAGCCTTTGAAACTTGATGTGTTTTAATGTACAAACATACTCATCTGTTTCTGTTTTGAACAGTGCTACATGATGCTAATTCCCATGGTGACTTTAAAAAAACTTTACTTTCCTGAAGCAGCTGTCTTTGTTAAGCTACAGAAATAAAAATGTGCGCAATGTGTTCTATAGTGTATGCCTTAAAGCAGATTATTCTTGTCAAATCGCTGGAGAAATGTGCAGATACTTGGAAACTTCAAAATGAAACTTATTTCTCAAGGTTACCTAGAAGCCTGTGTGTTCAAAATTGTCTTGCAAATGATAAAGATTCAAGGTTGGCAGTTTAACCATGGATATCTTGGACTATAATGCTCATCTTTTACCATGGTTCTCTGATTTGGGACTAACCCTGGTATCTTGAAGATGACTTCAGGACCTAGCATAGAAAATAGTGATGATTCTTTGGTATTCACTAACAAGTTGTGCCACATTTCCATACTTGTTCTGCAGCTATTGCTGCTTGGTGTTCTGCAGTAATTGAGGAAGAATAGCAAGGCAGAAATACAAGAAACACTAAATTGGGTGTCTGCTTGCTGTTACTGAAAGATTAATGTGTTTGATGCTACAGAATGTGGCCTAAAGTGCAAGCAGGTGGTGTGTGGATCAAAGGTAACAAACCAGTTTTTCCACTAGCATGAATTAACCCTATTGACTGGGAAATGGGCAGTGAGAAGGTGGGGATTGAGTCCACCTACTGGTGAGCAGAGATTTGGAAAACAGCAAGCAGAATCATAGAGAACAAATGTCACTCTGAGGAATGTTGGATTTGTAACTGCTGAGATGGTGAAGTCTTCTGAATTTTTCTAATTTGTGCTTTCAAGGAGGAAGTAAAACTGTAGCTGATACAGTGCAGTAGATACAGAAAACATGCAAACTGTTCCAGCCTCACACTAAAATAATTTCTTCTGAATAGCTAATCTAAATCCACCCTCTTTCAGATTGAATTTTAGTTTGAAACCATTACCCTTGTCTTATTACTACATGCCTTTATAAAAAGTCCCTCTTCATCTTTCTTGTAGGCCCCCTTCAGGTCCTGGAAGGCTGCAGTAAGGTCACCCCGGAGCCCTCTCTTCTCCAGGCCGAACAACCCCAACTCTCTGAGCCTTTCCTCATAGGGGAGGTGTTTGATCCCTCTAACCATCTTCATGGTCCTCAACTAGGTAAAAAAATCTGTGACAACAATAACTCAAGCAAACACTGGCAAATGCAGCAGTTGAGGGACTAGAAACTGAATGGTAGTTGTGATTTTTGTTATGTCTTTTGGAAGTGGAGACCGTGGATTTCAAATGGGAGGGCAAGTGGGATTTCAGTAAGTACATATTTTCATGTTATGCTGAGCTACTCAGAAGAGTATGTAGAGCCTAGTATATGGTTTCGTATTACTTTTCTTGGTGCTGGTTCACTAGAACTTGTTGGGAAGAACAGGTAATGAACATACTTTGTTTGGGAATCTCTGACTGAAAACGAGCAGGTTGCCAGGTGACTTGTTACCCAGTTACTCACTTGCTTCGAAAAGTATGTTTCTAACAAACAGACTGCTCCAAGATCAACGTGAGTGACCACTACAGTTAGAGGTGGTTCAAGAAGCAGACTTTATCTTATCTTTGAGAGCTAATATTTCTCTGCACTAATCTTTAATATTTGCTTGTTTCTCAAAACTTAAGTTGTAGGGACCTGCATTTTCTTTTTCTTTGTCCTAAAACTAACAGACTGATACATGCCTATTGTTATGTCTTTGCTCCACGGGGATGAAAACTGTGTGAGTGTGCATCCTCTGATTAAATTTGAGAAGGAGTCTTGTCCTTCACTTTAACTGATCCCCAAGCATGACTGGTAGGTTTTGCTTGTTTCTCCAAACCTAGTGCTTGAACAGCTTCTAAAAGTTAGGCTTTCTTATAGCATTGATGACTTGGTACTCTTGTAACAGCTTCTGGTTATGTCAGTGTAATTCAGCTGCTGTTCTTCCTGGTGTTTACTCTGAATATAGTACGCTTTATTATGTCTTCAGTTTCATACTGGCTGCTTTTGTCTTGTAATTCAGTAATCCTACTTATGTAACAATCTCAAAAGGCTGACTTGTGGTGAGGCAGGCAAGCATGTGTTTGAGGTACAGGGAGAAGTGTTCAGCAGTAGCTGTCTAAAGCAACCGGCATCAAACCCGCAACAAGGGGGAAGAGAAAAGATAGATTTCAGTTCAGTTTAGAATTAGGTAAGGGAATTTACTTAGGATTTCTCAAAACTGATGGCTAGCTTAGAATGCAGTGAAAATAGCCTGAATTTCAGTTCCTTAGGTTCATGTGTCTGGCTAATTGACCAGACATATACCTGTTTAGGACAGGCATTTTGGCAAATATGTACAATGGAGTTAGTTTGAGAGGCATGGACACCACTTTTCTGTCAATCCTAGAGATGCATGGGAGTCCAGAAATGAAAGTTTGTTCAGTGTTCAAGCTAAACAGGAGTGTGCTAATTAGCCTGCACATAAGGAACTGCTGATGTGGTATTGTCATACTAGCATTTTGTTATCCTGGATACACCTTTATTACTTCACCTGTGTAATTTCTGAGAAAAAAACCTGTTAACTTAAGGTGATGTGAAAATTTTAGCTGAAGCGAAATCGATTCTAAAAGCAGAGAGAGATTTGTAGCCTTATTTAATGGTTGCTGAACCAGAGCCTGTATAACAGTGTATTTAAGCTGCTAAGGACTAGTGCAATTACTCTAGTGTGGACTTAGCCTGTAAATGGACCTTCCCTGACCACTGAAACTTCGATTGGTTTAATCTTGTCTGGATTGAAGGATGAAGAAATTGGTCTTGAAATTTCTTGAGTGGGGAAAATAATTTGGTTCAGGTGGAGGGTGTGTGAGCTTGGACTGAAATGAACCTAGGTTGTTGCTATTACTCTGTTTGGGTAACCTGAGTGTTCTTACTCCCGGTGCTCAAAATTTGAATGTGCTGCTTACTGTTCTTATTTCTGTTCCTAGCTGCTCCTTTCTGTGCTGAAGCACCCTTGCAGGAAATGGTGATTGAAGAAGAATATGAGAAGCAGCAGGCGGATGTGGAGATGAAGAAGGAGCTGTGCCCCTACGCTGAATTAGGAGAATGTCGTTATGGAGAAAACTGCGTGTATATCCATGGGGACGTGTGTGATATGTGTGGCCTGCAGGTCTTGCATCCCATTGATGCTGCACAGAGATCTCAGCACATAAAGGTAAGCAAACAACTGTCTGGTGTTTAACAGCTGTAAGTTATTGCTTCCTAGCTCTCCTCAATCACTTGTTACTAATTCCCTTTCATTTGAAGGTGTGTGCAGGTCAGGCAGTGAATGAAATTCCGGTTGTAAAGTAGACTGTTTCCTGCCAGGGCCATACTCAAAAGCAGCTGGATTTCCTTATCTGTGTTGGGAGAGCAGTCTGCTTAAAGATACTAAAGCTTTGTTCTTTGCCTAGTAAAAGTGGATGGTCTTTTAGATTTCCTTTTCATGTTTAAAAGCAGTGTCTGAAGGAAGGAAATTGAACTCTGAATTGATTGTCCCCCATTACTTGAGCAAATTTTGAGGATAAAGATTCTTTTCAGCTTAAACACACTCCTTCATTATGCAAAACAGCAAACTGAGTTTAAAAACCTGCTTAGACCTCACCAGGTGACCAGTTGTCTCTGTAGTTGTTTTCTTTGTGTCTCCTTTTCAGTCTTGCATCGAAGCTCACGAGAAGGACATGGAGCTGTCCTTTGCCGTCCAGCGCAGTAAAGACATGGTGTGCGGGATCTGCATGGAGGTGGTGTATGAGAAAGCTAATCCTAGTGAGCGCCGCTTTGGGATCCTCTCCAACTGCAGCCACACTTACTGTCTCAAGTGCATCCGCAAGTGGAGGAGTGCTAAACAATTTGAGAGCAAGATTATAAAGTGAGGCGCTTTCCCATTTAGATTGTGCTTTGTTACTGTGGAAGAATTTAGTAACTTGTGACAACTTGCAACAGACTTCCAGATGCAGACTGCACAGAGACTGCATTTAGTGCATACTAACGTTTAGTTTAGGAGTGAAATAATTGTTAGGGATAACATTTACACTCTGATTTGGTTAATGCGGGTTAAGTTTGCAAAACTCAATGGTAGTAAATAACTGTTGTTTATTTGGAAGCATGTTGTCCTGTGGTTACTGTTTATGTCTTGGACACCCAGGCAGGAATCTGGAAACAGATTAACCAGTTCAGAATGTATGCTGCTTAATTCATTGCTGCCTTAGAGCATTACTCAGTTGGCAAAACATTGCTCCATTAAAGGCTGTTCTAGAAAATACAGAGTTCCAGTCAAATAAATATAGGAATAATACCAAAATAAATTTATTTAATTCTAAAGAAAAAGGAGTCTGTGTGAAGTGTTTTTTCAAGCTTTTCTGAGACAAGCTGACCAGCTGCCATTGCCATTGAGTTCTTGAAGAACAGATTAGGTTATCTTCATGTATAAGAGAGTCTAGATTGAAGAGGTTGTACAGCAAGTATATGAGTACAGTACCTCTTTAAAGATGGATATTTGCCATGAGTTGTTATATAGGAGAGAGAGCGCCCTGTAATGTGGAATTTTGCAGCACAGTCTGTTCGTTTCCCAGGTCCTGCCCAGAATGCCGGATCACATCTAACTTTGTCATTCCAAGTGAGTACTGGGTGGAGGAGAAGGAAGAGAAGCAGAAACTCATTCAGAAATACAAGGAGGCAATGAGGTATGAGCAATGCAGCCTTTTATCAAATTGAGACTGCAGAGATCAAGACACAAATGGAGAAGAAGGGTGTTGATGTAAAGCCCCTTTTCACACCTCCTTTCCACCACCGTGTGTGAAGTGCGTCTTTGCCTATCTACCCACAGATGCATGCACACAGTCCCAAAGCTATTCCTGTGCTCTTTCACCCCAGTCTTTCCCTTCTCTACACAAAACACTGGTGGTGTAGCCATAAGACAGTCCAAGCTCATGCACTGCACACCATTGGTGTCCCTCTGCATGCATCAGTCCACACGTAGTGTAATAAATCATTTCTGCATGTAGGTCTTTTACTCACAAAATGCCTTGTGCTCCTGGTACCTGAGATCCTTGTGGACTGCAGGTAAATCCAGTTCTGAAGTGTGTCTGGGGTCTGCTGTCAGTAAGGGTTGCGGTATTTTCCTTTCCAGCAACAAGCCATGCAGATATTTTGATGAAGGCCGTGGGAGCTGTCCATTTGGAGGGAACTGTTTCTACAAGCATGAATATCCTGATGGCCGCCAAGAGGAGCCACAAAGACCCAAAGTAGGAACCTCAAGTAGATACCGGGTCAGTGCTGTTGTTTAATTGCCCTTTCCATAGAGAGAGAGCAGAAGAGGGGTGTGTATTATGTCTTCTGTCTTGAGAAGAGGATAGGGAAATACTGACTCTTCTTTTTTCCACTTCTGGTAGACCTCTGTAATGGTGAATTTGAAGGAAGCTGTGCTCTAAAGTTTGTGAATGCTGGAGGCAAAGATGGAAAGACTAAATTTTAAAAACTTCCCTACAACATACTGAAGTAGAAATGTTGGGTAGCATTAATAGGGGTGTGTAAGGGTAAATTCTGCTGGAGGTCAGTATCTCCCTGAAAGAGAAATGTCATTTCTTGCATGTCAGAAAGTACTGCAGGGGCATTGTCAGCCTCTGGAAAGGCTCCTACTTTGTACCAGTTGGTCACCTGGGGAAATCTTTGTGTTCCGTTTGCAGGCCCAGCGGAGGAATCGGTTCTGGGAGTTCATCGAGGAGCGAGAGAATGGTGATCCCTTTGAAACCGACGAGGATGAGGTGGTGACCTTTGAGCTTGGTGAGATGTTGCTTATGCTATTGGCAGCCGGAGGTGATGATGAGCTAACAGATTCCGAGGATGAGTGGGACTTATTTCATGATGAGCTGGAAGATTATTATGATTTGGATCTATAGCACCTGTCAGTGGAGTGTGGACTGTTGTCTTGGCTTCAGGCAGTAGCTATTACCTGTGGTGTTGTGGCAGTGCCTGTGTTTCTCCTAGGCAGGCCGATCAATTCCAGGTGCTGTTGTAATAACTTTTACCCAGGGTCTGTCTCTTCCCCTCCCCTCTTCTCCCACCCCAGGAGTGTTGTTTTTCCTCTGTTTAAACAAATAACAAGAAATAAATCTTTAAAATGTTAGTTTTTGTAAAAATAAATTTAACTGTCAAACAGTTAGCTTAGGTTTGTTGCTTCATCTGTGTACCCAACAGAGTTCACCCAGTTCCAGGGTTAAAGTGTTTACAGGACTTCCACACTCATTTTGAAGAGCCCAGATACAAAAATGAGCAGTGGCCATGCAGTGGGGATGTAAATTGGCTGATGGCCTTTATTCTGTCTTTGTTCCAATATTTCTGATTTCAGGCCAGATAAAAATATTCTTTCTGGAATCAGCTCCGTTCCAGCCCCCTCATGTACACGTCTTCATTTGTGACTTTTGGTCTCTGTTTACTTGCACATTACTATTACTACTGTGTAACCAGAACCAGGTGTGAACGTTCTGGATTTTTACTGTGTTTAGCATGAAAGGAAAATGTCTTTGTGAAAGGAGAACTCTCTATGTGTATATACAGATAAATGTAGAGTTGGACCTCAAGGATGGGGAGACTCTGTGTAAGTTAAAAATAACAAAACCATCTTTCATCCCCTCTTGGTGCATGAAGTCTAGCCTCCAATTGGACATGAAACTGGTCCAGTGGTCTCAGCCGAGACTGGGAAACGATCCTGACTATCGCTTAACTTGATAGATGGCACTCCCTAATACACCAGCTCTCTTTCATGTGTATGATTAGGGTTGTCCAGGAGCAGAAATCCGGTTAGCCAAGGTGGGGTCAGAGGAACACCAGAGAGGACCCTTTAGCTTTATCGCTCTGTAAGTTTTAGAACTTCATGTAAACACTTAAGCCGTGAGCTTTGCTAGAAACTCGCTGTGCCTCCCAGCTGCTCTGAGGTATTTGTGCCTCTCTGCAGCTGGGTTGGGCAGGTTGCCTGGTAAAGCTGTTCAGTTTATGTGAGTTACTGCTTACAAAGGCAGTCGTGCAGTTTCTGGCTGTAATTTGCATTGAGAAGTTACTTTGCCACCAAAGCCCCAGCACAGGAATTTTAACCTTGCATTACATTATTGCTGTTTTTTATTGACTTGTGGATGCCCCGTGATCTGTTCTCCTGCTGCTCTTGTCCCCTAGACTGCCTCTCCTTTCACTTTTAAATGGAATGAGAAATTGTTCTGAGGTCTATAACGTATTGTTTTGCAGCTGCCTTTTGTAAGAAGCACTTTTCCCAAATAAAAAAAGTTTAAAAAAATTAAACAAGAAGTCAATCTGTTCTTTTAAGTTTAAAGCTTCTGGTTTTTAACTTGAGTATTTTTGTGTGTGTTTCTGTAAATACAAAGGCATTTATGTCACTTATTCTTAACTCCTGCAGAACCGTGTTATGCTTAATACAGAATTCTAGCATTGTTAGAGCCTTTCCAGCAAAGAGCCTGTAACACAAGGGGTGTGTTCCAAACAGCTGAGACAGCTGATACATTGAAGGAGTATCTGGGGCCATTAGTAAGAGCAGACATATCTTACTTTCTCAGAAGTAAGTTCTACGCTATTGTGTTAATTTTATTTGCACTGAACAAAGACAACTGCAGGATTTACTCCTGCCCAGGGTGTACCTTTGAAGGCCTTTCAAATAAATACCTACCTTTATTCCCTTATTCCTGTCTAGTCTCTGGTTTTTAGGTGGCCTCTCAGGCATCACTCTTACCATAGTTTCATATCATAATGCTGTTTGGACAACACGTCCAAGCACTGCTACAGGCCACTTCCAGAGGCTCCACATGCCTGAAGCCTGTGTGTGTTCAGATAAAAGCGTTTTTCTGCAGAAATACGCAAAGTTGGAAGTAAACTGCTAGAAGCATATTCACATGCTGGGGAATATGATTAAAAAAAGGTTTAGGTGAACAGAGTAAAGCCACTTCTGGTTTGTTTGGTTTGGGTTTTTTTCCTCAGGGGGAAGTAGTAGAGGGAAGAAAGGAATGTAATTTGAGCAAATGATACGTCAAACTGATAAAAAGGAGAAAACAGAAAAAAATTAAAGCCTTCTTGTCTTATGTGGTGAACATAAGTTTTTACATCCTATTGGAAAGCTTGATTCAAATGTGAGTTTGTAAGTAAGCTGTGTTCTGATAAGATGGAAGAAGGTAGTGAACTTACCAGTCAGAGCACACACGTGAGCTTGCTTTCCTAAGGGCTCAGGAGGGGTGTGCTTTACTTTCTGCCTGGGTGTACGTGTGGCACTGTGGTGGCTGCTGCTGCTTCCAAAGCTTCTTCCTGTGTGTGTTACAGGGGAGGCTGAGAATACCCAGATGGGTGATTTGCTTTGGTGGAGGCTGGTGGGTGGTGCTGCACGGCCACTGATGTGTTCACATGCATCATGACAAGTAGTTCCTCTTGCTTGGACCTGTGCTGTGGTTCCTGTTGAGCAGGTTCAGGAATTGCCTGTGTTTGTCCCCAAGCCAGTGCTGCTGGGTGCCACTGCCCATTTGAACCATGCAGTGGGAGGCTTGTTTCTCAGCTGGCTGGAGCATTGGGATTCCCACCCCCACCAACCCCACACTGGGACAGCTGAAAATAGTAGGGCCTCTGAAATAACTATGTTAGTAGGCTGCTATGTTTTTCCTCTGTGAGAACAGGAATAAATTCAGCAGAATTAAGACAAGCTTATAATGTAAGAAGATTGAAGGTGACAACTTAGGCTGTGCTATATTCTCTTGAAGGAAATGCCTAAAGTACAGAAACTGAAGAGGCCAATGAGAGTACTGTCAATATGGAAAAGGTATAAAGTCTCCATAAACTTGCACCAGCAGAATCTTAATTTCTCATCAAAAATCTTTAGAAAAAGATGAATGCTGTCACTTGAGGTGCCTTGACTTTACTCCCTAGGCCAGAATACATAAATTTTTGTTGATACAGACCTTTGCCTCTTGTGGGAAGTGCAGAGTGAGCGTGCTACCTGTTCTCCCTGCTCTGAACGTGATCATACAAGGTAAGAGCACTGTTACAACTTCTGCTGTTTTAGTTCAAATGGTGGTAGCACAGCTGGCCTTTGTGGCTCAAGGGGGATTGTAATCTTTGAGGAAATACCTCAAAGCTTCATTTAATGAAATACTAAGTAACTTTTCTGCTACTGCAGGTACAGAGGAGATTTCTACTTGGAGGGTACCATGAGCTATGGGGTGTCTCATGTTTGGAACAAAACTTGTGTAGATGAAATTATTAATGCTGCAGCAATTTAAAATGAGGGAATCTACATGTAATCCCTTAGGATTGAGATACAATAAAGGACTGTGCTGCAGGGATCAAGTAGCTACAAAGGCAGTTTAATGCTGGCATTACAAAGGCATTAAACTGCAGTTGTGGTGAGCCTCACTTCAGGTTAGCAAAACCAGACTTAGGTGTGAAAACTGTATAAGCAGTGATGTTCATGGACACAGCAGTAGCAAGGAAATGCGGGATTACAAATATGCTGAGCTCTTGCCCTGTTATCTATGGTGTGCTGTTTGTCACTCGCTGTCAAGCCACAGTCAACCCCTGCTTGATGTGACTGCATTGACAGAAGCTGTGCAGGCAGCTGAGTGAAGGTTGATTTACAACAGCAGCATTAGAAAAAGTGCTTTAAAAGATTTTTGAAAGCCCTACCCATCTGAAACTGAATTCCTGTTACAAGGTGAAGTACACTTAAGACAAAAAGACTCTTGGCCTGTCTGGAAATATTCTCAAAGGACTGTGATATCCCAGCATTGCCTGTTGGTGTAGTTCTAGTTCTTAACACAGTTGATTAAGAGCGGTGCTTGAAAATTTTTTCAGGAGCCAGTTTGCCAAGCAATGACTATTTAGCCCCCTCACACACACCTGCAGGTGTCCCGGGAGCTGAGAGCTATGGAAATGCCTGCTGGTGGCCCACAGGGGGAAGGGGCAGCTGTAACAGCACTGCCGTCAGAGCACTCACCTGGATGGGGGAAGCTTCACTTCCAGATCCTTGTCCAAAACCACAACCATGCATCTTCTTCCCGAAAGAAGGCTCCAGGATAGAGTGCTCCACCTCTGTTCAGGGTCTGAAAATTGTCTCCCTTCCACCTATACTTAAACATTAACTGGAATGATTAGATAAGAACCTCAGCTTTTGTAATTGAGAGCCTGTCTTCTGCATCTGAAATAAAGCTTGAGCACATAGGCAGTGCTGTGTGCCTTCCACATCACTGGGCTGCTGTTGTGTTGGCTTTTAACTAGTCACCTTCTGGGAGGTGTCAGCTTGGTACATTTTAAAATATTTCTAATTATTTTTATTACCCTGTTCCACCAATAGGTATTGCTTCATATCATTTGGCCTGGCTGTGACACCAGTGTAAGTAACATGCCACAGCAAAGATTCAAACACTTCTTCCCAGTAGATAAGAATTTAACAAATGAGCTCATCTTCAAGCTGAATGTGCAGCTCTTAAAACTGAAATCTGTGGGACAGTAATAGTTTTTAAAATAGTGTTGTAAACAACTTTATAACCCTTTGTACAAATTCATTAATGATGCTGTCAAGAAGCACTTGGAATTTGCATACGATGCTGGGGAACAAACCATGAACAGAAGGTTCCATAGCAGTTAATGCTACTTTGCCTTGTCATAGCTGTGTGTTTCCATCTGCTCTCTGATGGGGAAGGGCAGAACCACAGAGATTATGCTGAGCTTGTATTTTAATCTAGTGGTTCTCACAGTCTAGAATAACAAGCTATATTAAGGGGATTTTTTAAGAGTTCATAGCTTCATGTATTACCTCATGAGTAACAGCATTACCAATATACTCTGAAGAACCTTGTTAGCAAGTGCTGCTCTTCACTCACATGAGGACAGCTGGAAAACCAACCATGTGGAAACCACTGTGTGTAACTGCCCAAAGGCCTCGTGGAAAATGCCAAACAGAACCAACCAAAAGAGGTCACGCTCCTGGTATAGCTGCACAACGGGTAGGTGTCTAAGATTAGTTTCTTGGAGTAGTAGGAAGCCTGTTAGACCTGTTAAAGTAAGGGGAACAGTCACAAGCCTGTTCTCCATGATCCTGTGTTGCACAGCTTTCTGCCAGGGAAGGTCTTGCTTTGCCAGTAGCTCCATATGTGTGGGAAGGGAATGGCAAGAGCCCTGTAACTTGGCAGTGCTGGGCACTCAGGATCACATCAGCCTGCAGAAGTCTCCATACTGAGGGTAAGCAAAATAACTTCATACAGTAGTGGCTAATTAAGATGGTAAACCCAATGAACCATGCAAAGTTAACACTGCTGGTACCATCCTTCCTCTAACTCTTGACCAGTGAAAGATCGTAACTGGAAATGAGAGCAATACTTTTTCTATTGCAGTCTTCTGGAAGATACTACAAAAAATAGCAAAAATTATGGATTACAAACTACTACCAGGAATAGAAATACTAAGCTTACATTTGACTGCTTTTGTAGTGACAAGAGCTGTAGAAACTAGTTGTTTGGAAGCTGGCGTGCCACTTTGAAAGCTATGATATTTACTGTTGCTTAAATGTGCAAACGGAAATGCAACTACTAGGCTAGTAAAAATGAAGAAGGAATAAAGATTTAAAAAGTAAACACATTAAGGAGGATGCCTGAGGATGAAGCTTTCTCCACAGCAGGCTATAGCAAGAGGGTAGCATGGAAGATTCCTCCCTCAGTTTACACAGAGCTGAATTAACCCCTGCTCTTTGCATGTAATAGCAAAGAACCTGGCCAGAGAAAGCTTGAAGAATTTTAGAAATACTTCCAAGACTATTATTCAATGATTCATTCTCCTTTATTTTTTTTTGTGCTTCTCAGACAAGATTTTCAGCAATACTTGCTACATGTTTTTCCCTATTTTTCAAGGACTTAGGAAACAGGGGCAGCCAGCCACTGGGTAAGCTGGCAACACCCCAGCCTTCCCAAGGCTGCTTTGCATGTGACACAAACTGTGTTTTATCATTACAGAGTTTGAGTTGGAGTTCATAGCTTAACAGTTACTAAGTGATACACTTTGGTACATGGGGACTGCAGTCAAAAAAACTTCCTCTGATATTTCTTTCCTCCTCCTCCTGTCCTGTTTCCATCTACTGGAAAAAAAAACTTGCAAACAAAACAACAGAAAAAAAACCCTCACCAAAAAAACCTCAGCCCAAAGCCTTCATTCAGTTCAGGTGTACAGAAAAGTAAGCCCCAAGTAGCAGAGCTTGCAATTGGGAGGAGCAATCCAAAACCATCCATTGCTACCACAATGTTCAGTCTCCACAGCAGCTGCACCCCATACCACTGCCTTACTGCTCTAACATAATTTAAATTTTTGATTTTTTACCTAATTTAAATCATCTTACCCCTTGCTGAGTTTTACAGGAGCTTGCATCCGTCCTTCACACTCCCTTGAAACTCTACAGGCAAACTCTCAAGCTGCCATTGGCCCATCACACAAGCTACAGAAGGCTTTTGGTTAAAATCAGCACATCAAAAGCAGGACAAGGTTAGCAGGGAGGAATGAAAAAAAAAGGTCTTTTTACTGGAAGCTTTGCTGCTCCCACCAAGTCCATGTAGCAAGATGGAGATCAGGATTGGAAACAATCCTGACTATTACAAAGCAAAGTGAAAGGCAACTTTTCTCATCCCAGGGAGAAGTCTATCATATTCTGCCTGCTATGCAATCCCAGAGATGTCTCCAGGTTTGTCTGGTGAGGAGCTTGGGGCAGATGTACCCTTTCACAAATGTTATTAAGCTCCTTGGGATGGGTGGCTACCTGCCTGATGTCAGGAGAGCTCCTAAATGAAAGTTTAGGCAGGAGCGGGTTAGTGCTGTCCAAGCATGTGTCAGACTTTTTACAGCTACTGGCAGAGAGGAAAGTGCTTGTACTTAAAACAAGCAACACAGCTTAGAAGGGTCAGTGCAGAGCTCTGGTGCAAATTTATCTTCTGACACAGCCAGAAAGACATGTAAGGATATAATTAAAGGCAATCATGTTTATAGTTCTCTTTGGTTAAGGCAAGGGCTGGCGGCTTCCTGAGTCCTCTCAGCTCAGAAGTTCATGTTGCTATGTTCAAAGCAACCTGTGCTACCAACAGCCACAATGACATCTGAAAATACTCACAAGCCAAACTGCAAGGTAGAAATATCAAGAGAGATGGCTTGAGGCCACATAGAACGCTTTCATCAACTGAATAAAATTGAATCAAACAGCCTCAGAAGAAAGGCAGTTTCCAAGTTCTCCCTGAAGTCTCTCTTCAACAGGAGCACTGGGTCTTCTCCACACTTGGACTGGCAATCACTGGCCTGGAGTCAAGACTGAAGCTGTTTGGAGGGTTCTCCCCGTGAAGCTGTAAGGTATTTCGGGCTATCAGCTCCTTAGCCATTAATGTGAACACCTCTTCTATGTTTTGAGCTTCTTTTGCTGATGTCTCCAGCACAGCTAAGAGCCCGTGTTTCTCTGCCAGGGTGCAAGCATCTTCAAACAGCACTTGGCGCTTGTCCAGCGAATCGGATTTGTTCCCTTAAAAGAAGGCAAAGAGATGCTTCAATCACTTCGTCTTTCAAAAATTTATTTTTAAATGCAATGCATAAATGTAGTTTTGTTAAAACAATAGATTAATGTTAGGAGTAAGAGTTACTGGAAAGAACAAGATGTGAGTACATCAGAGCCACAAATACAGACTGCGGATCAAAACTGCAGCAAATGAGATGAAATCCAAGAAAAAAACTAAAAACCTGTGTTCATCTAATTACTTAGTGTAGGTAGTGGGGCTAAAGGATTATTTGGAAGCAACTGTTGGTCCTATTCCCTAGTGCGTTTAAATGTTAAGCAGTATTTAAGTTGAATATTTTTTTAAAAAAATCTTTTAAGATGATGTAAAAAAAAAGACAAGAATTCAGATTAGCTACCTTAATGCCTACAATATCTAATTAAGTTTTTTCTGCATGTATAGATTAAACTTTTACTTGCAGCACTTTAGTTAAAATCTATCAGAAGCCATGAAACACCTCAGATAAAATACCTTTGTGTATTTAGGCAGTTGTAGCACATGTGGATTTATCTGTTCTAGTAGCTGGCTGAAGTCTACATTTGTAGTTTCAAGACAGGCCTTCATCAAATTCATGTCTTGAATTTGAAGCATATGTAAGGCAACTACCCTCCCATTAAGTCCCTTTCAGTTTTTCTAAAGGAAAAAACAAAAAAAAACCCCAAAACCAACCAACCCCACAAAAGAAAAAAAAAGCCCAAAACAGCCAAAAAACCTAAAAAACTCCAGCTTGACGGTTATTCACCTTCTTAAAAAGAAACCACCCACCTTTTCCTCCTTCAGTTCCAGATAGGAAAGTTAGGTTTCTTAGCCTTACCCTCCTGCTAGAAAGGTGTATAACATGACTAAGTGTAATTAAATGTACAAAGATTTCTGCCAAAGTAAATAAAGCAAACAGCACCAGCTTTGGAAGAAAGCACCAAGCTAGATCCTTAACAAAAGCTTTATTTTTACTAATTTCAGAACTTACCTCTTTAAAAAAAACCCACAACCACCAGCAGTCCCCACCCCACACACATAAGTCTCGTTCTTTAGATTAGTGACAGAAGTTAGAAAAACCCGGCCAAAGAGTAGTGATTTACACCTCCCCTGCCCCCAGTTCCAAGCACTGCATTAGATGCAGGTCAGGATTTATCGTTTGCTCCTTCCAGAGGAAGCGGAGGAGGAGCCCCCGCAGCACAAGCCCGGGAGGAGCGGGGAGTAGAGGCAGCAGCTCCGGGCTGCGGCGGCTGCAGGCGCTGCTCCCCGCACACTGCGACAGCTCCCCGGGAGCGTAAAGGAACGCCCTGGCGTCCCACCACACCGCTGTTCTCGTTTGCAGCTTCCTCCTTGGGGGAAGGAAGAGCAATAATAACCACGAAACCCAAGGGAAAGGAACCACGCGGCTTCCCACCAGCTCCATTCCCGGCAATTCCTGGTCACCGCTTTCCTCCAGAGGCAGTTTCCTGAGTGCTAGTGGAATGCAAGCAGACTGCTCCACGCTCTGCAAAAGCCATCTCCCCATCTATTGTCTTACCTGCTCGGAATCCCGTTACAGAGCAATGCGCATGCATAGCAAGAGAACAGAGAGGAAAGATGAGAACCGGGAGTTGTGTTGCTCTGTGCATTCCCCTTCATAGTGAATTATTGAGCTGCTACATTCCTGTGCATCAGGAGTACAGGGTCAGGCTTACTGCAATTCTAACCTCAACAAGGCGGTCCCTGCCTCCAGCCTGGCACCAAAGCTCGTTGTGTTATTCCGACTGGAAGGGAACATCTAAAAAAGGTTTTGCTGTCTGCAATGGGTTTGGTCCTGCCAGGACCAGGCTATGACTTTCCTCATTTTTTTAAGCTTAGGCTAGCTGGACACACTTTGTGATCTCTTGTAATTAGAACTGCATTCTTCCTCAATGCATAGTGTATAGATGCTTCAAGTAGTGGTAGGAAACAAGGGAGATTTTACATTAAAAAGCTACATAACACAATATTTAAAACTAAAATCCTACCAATTAACATCATGACCAAGTTTGCAGCACCATACTTTTCAATTTCATGAATCCAATGAGGAATGGATTCGAATGTGGACCTCCTAGTAAGGTCATAGGCAAGGATGGCCCCGTGGGCACTCCTGTAATAAGACTGGGTTATTGTCCGGAAGCGCTCCTGACCGGCTGTGTCCCACACTTGGATCTGTAAGAGAAAGGACAGAAGTTGTAAAGACCAGTGAGTACCACTTTCCTAGGTGCTTGCCATCAGCATTTGAAACCCTTTGCCACGAAGGCAGCCAGACCTGTCCCAGCTCACTCTACTAGACCAGTGTGGCTTTGCCCTCTCTAGATCTGAAAAGCCACGTATAAGCCTGTAAAGTCAATCTACACAGACCAAAGAGAAAGCTGCAAGGGTAAACGCAGCTTTGCAGAGGCCAAGAAACCCAGTTTCAACAACTGTAGTAAAAGTTGTAATTGTAATGTAAAATGTAAAAGTTGTAATGTTCTACGTCTAGTAAAAGACGTAGAACATTACAGACTTTTAGTAGCAAAAGAAGAGCAAAGAACCCTAATAAAGGACTGGGCAGAGCAAATATATATATAAAGGGCAGGCATCCAAACTTTCACCTGCACACAGAGGGAAGTTCTATCTGACAACTTCTGCTGTTTGTCTTGGAAGTCTTCTTCCCTCAAATTAAGCACACATCAAAATGGAGCCTTTGCAAACTTTGGGGGTTTTCCCTCCTTGGTGTCCCAGCTCAAACCCCCACATCTCCGGAGGGAAGAGACATCCCCTCCAAACTAGAGCCGTCTTCCAAAGAACTCCCTGCAGGCAACGCACGAGCCCTCTCCTCAAGCAGATGCAGAGAAGTCACGAGAGCAAGTATGTACCCAAATTAGGCTGACTGCTTCCCCCAGGGCATCCTCCTGAGAGAAAGCTCCACTAGGAAACCACCCTAGTTAGAAAGGCAGTCAGCTTTTTCCAGCTGCCTTCAGCAGGGCCGAGCAGGAGGTGCTGTGCATCCCGCCACTTCCTGGCACCTGCGTGGGAAAGGATGGCACGACCACGGTGCTGCTCGCCAGGACGCTCGGGCTCGCTCCCGCCACCGACCTTTACTTTCTTGCCGTCGATGTCCATCGAGCGCACGGTGAAGTCGACGCCGATGGTGTTCTGCTGCTTCTCGTTGTACTGCCCTGTCTTGAAGCGGTGCACCACGCACGTCTTGCCCACGTTGGAGTCGCCGATCAGGATGATCTTGAAGAGGTAGTCGAAGGCTTCGTCCGCGCCGGAGCCGGGGAACGGCATCGCGGCTGCCGGCGGGCCTGCGGCGAGGCGGGGGAGGAGGAGGAGCCGCGGGCCCAGGAAGGAGCCCCGTCCCGGGCGCTCACCTGCCGGCGCTGCCCTG
>VZRO01007833.1:816563-865502 GCA_013397915.1 Daphoenositta chrysoptera
TGGGGCGGCGCAGCCCGCGTTCCGCCGAGCGCAAGGCGCTCCGGCCGAGAGCCGGGCCGGCGGGGCCGGGCTGGGCTGGGCTGGGCTGGGCTGGGCGGCCGTGCCCGGGGCGGGAGCGCGGCCCCGGCAGCCCGGATCGTGCTCGGAGCATCCCGGTGCTCGGGGCAGCCCCGTGTCCTTCCCGGACAGCGTCCGGCTGGGCATCCGCGGTGACAGACGGTCTGCTTGCGCTGGCTGCGGAGGGCCCGGCGGGGCTTTGGGGTTGTGCCACTGTTCTTCTGTCTGCCTGGAAAAGTGGCGTAGGAGTGTGGGGGCTTGTTGGTTTGAGTTTTTGATGGGGTTTTGTTTGGTTTTTTAAATTACTATTATTTTGGGGGAAGAAAGCCTTCGTTTGTTTTGCACTTTGGAAGTCCCAGGGATGTTAACGCTGCGCTTTCCTGCCGGCTTTGGAAGGCAGTAAGGTAGCATTAAGGATGTTTATTTTGAACTTAAGGTGTCTTATTTTGACTTCAAGTGAAGGGATAAGGCAGAACACCGAGGAGAGCTTAACAAATAAGGGTGAAAGCCTAATGAAAGCTTACTCAAAATACCGGCTGGCTGAAGGTCAATAGTGCTAAATAGTTAGACAAGGCAGTCTAACACTCTAAAAGCACTTCTTCCTTTCTTAAAGGTATGTGCTTCACTGTCTTGAGTTTTGTGGGTCATCCTGCTGCCGAGTTTTTGCTCCTTCTCCACTACAAGGTTACTGTGGTGTTCTCACAATAATTAAAAGACTGATTTTAAAGAGCAAACTGTTTTCACACTTTTCTAGTCTAGGGAGAATGTCAGTTTTGAATATAGAAAGGGCAGGATGAAAAAAGAGGGAAAACAAAATCTTTCGTGGTTATCTCTACACTGTCAAAGTGTCCTCCTGTGCCGGAAGGTTTTCTAGAAAGCTAGCTGAGATTGAGAAGCTCTGAAGAACGGATTGTTTCAATAGTAATTGCTGTTAAAAAAGAACAGGTGACTCTAAGGTCAAACCAGGTCTTAGCTTTAAAAGGACTCAGTATCTTGGACAAATAAGATCTATATTTGCATATGCTGTCATGAAGCAAGTAGTAAATCTTGTGCTTTGGGCTGCAAACTGATTACCCAAGGAAGGAACTCTTCCCCACAGCATTGCTCAACCGGCAGGGTTTTGCTTTCCTCGGGACAGCTCTGTTATCTGCCTGGTGGGAGGGGAGAGGCAAGGAACCTCCTGTGTTTGACCAGCAGAGCGTGTGGTTCACAGGCTGGTAAGGACCATGGAGCTGGGAAATGGGAGTGCCTTGGCTTCCCTTCTCCGTGCAGCTTGTGTGGGGGTCAGCCCTGAGCTGTAGGGTTACTGCTGCTTGGAGGGGAGTAGCACCGTGTGATACTTATGCTGGTGCTGAGTCTTCATTCACTGATGCTGAGAAATGGTCTGGGACCTCAGGTGAAGGTAGTATCAAGACTACTTGCAAAGCTGCCTCTTCCAGGGCTAGTCTTGCCTTCTCACAGCTCCAGTTGCAGGCACTTCTTTCCTCTCTGTGAACCCAAGCAGTCTAGACACATGTTCCTACGGGGAGGTGCTGGCACACCGAGGTGCTCTGTGCCAGCTGGAACAGTGGCAGTGTGGCTCAGGGCACCTGGGCTGTGGAGAGGGAGACAGATGGTGTCAGGTCTTGTGCAGACTCGCTGCTTTGTCCTGGATTGGAACGGGGGCATTGAGGTGTGGTGTAGGATAAACGTGACTCCAGTGTCTCAAAGCTGCCGTGGCTGGGCCCGTGTTACTCAGAGGATCTCCGTGCCACGCTCTGTTTTGGAGGTCAGATGTGGTGTTGGTTTCCATGATGGTTCATGTATCCAGCAGTAGCTGGGTATTGCTGTTAATCAGGCATGTGTCATCACTGAGAGGGCAGGGAAGGGAGACTGTCAGCAGTGAAAGGTGTCTTGATGAAACCTTTGAAAGGAAGAATAGAAAGTCTGTGTGAAATAAAGGGTTTTAAGCAGCAGAAATTTGGATGAGGGACTGTCAGGGCAATGACTTCCAATTTCTCCAAGTGAGGTTATGAAACTGAACTTGAAAAATCTTCTGTCAAATGTGCAAATAATTACAAACAGTGCCTGTGGATACAAAAGAACACAAAGGCATTCTCTTCTGTGTTATTTCACTGCTGATCCTTTCGGCGAGCAGGGATAGTGCTTTATTTTACCTCTCCTCAGCATTCAGAACGTTTGTGGTGTTGGCATGTCTTCTGAAAGGTGTGGAGAGAGATTCACCCCCTCGCTGCCCAGTGGGGCTGTTTCCCAAAATCTGTTAGCAGAAATGGTCCCTTGGCCATGCGAGCACAGCTGGGGGAGTGGAGTAGCGTGACATGGAGCAGCATGAGGAAATTGTGTGTCTATCACGGCCTTCCCTCAGTGCTGATCGTTTCTGGTTGTCTCAAAGGTGAGGCAGATGTCACCCGTGCCCTACAGGTAGGGACAGGAGGGTATGACTTCTCGTGTGCTGTGCTAATGAGTTAGTGACAGATGGAACTGTAATGTCAGGCTTGAGAATAAATAGGCAAGGATTCCAGCTGTTGGATTTCAGTACTGTCCTCACAGTTACTTCCTTTTTTCCATCTGTGCAAGCCCACTCTTGGGTATATTCTTTCAAATGATGAGGCAGTCAGATCCCAAACCCTTCCCCACCCATAGCCAAGTGCTGCTCTCCTGGATTCATCACCTGTCTGTGTCCAGCCAGGTAGCAGTGGAAAGCTCTTATTCATGGCCACTCTGCAGTGCACCACGTGTGTAAATGGTGCACAATGGTCTTTAATGGGAGAATGATGGAAATTGGTAGATCCAGGGGGTACTCCTTTGGTCCTGGGCACTGAAGAGGCATCTCCTAGGAGAAAAACAGAAGTGCCATGAGGGTACTGGGAGAATGGGAATGACAACACACCTTAAGCCATAGAAGTTACTGAGGAATGGACAAGTGATGAGATGGGTAGTGGTGTGAAAGAAGTTGGAAAGGCATGGCATAGAGTTGTTCCATCTGAATTCGAGCTGTTTGGGGAACAGAACTGTACTTCATGCATGTGTTTGAATTCAAATATGTTTTCTCTTCTCCTCCCTTCCCACCTTCTTCTGTTTAAGTGAGAAGAAAAATGACTTAATCACCATCCAGCCCTTGTGGCCAAGGCAAGAGCAGGGGTAGGGCTGCCAGGAACATGGCTATGCCTGGAAGCTTCCGGAGGCAGCCTGCCAACAGAGGCCTTGTGTCCCACTGTACCCACCATCATATTGTTGTGTTCCTGCTGACCTTCTTCAGGTAGGTTGAGAGTATCTCTGCTCAGAGATCTGTATTTCCACCCTCTGCCCCTTGACCTCCGGAGGAGATTCAGCCAGCCTGTGTCTGTGTGTTTTCTGGCAGCTATTCCCTGCTCCACGCCTCCAGAAAGACGTTCAGTAATGTCAAAGTCAGCATTTCCATGCAATGGACTCCCTCCTGCCTAAACAGCACAGCCCCCGAGCTCCGGCCCTATGAGGTAAGGACACCTCAGAGAGAGAAGTGCCAGCAAAGGTGGGCAGCTCCCAGTGGGCTGAGCTTGTGGGGCTGAAGACACCCCCTTAGGTGTTTCTCACTTCTCAGAATGTGAGCAGGAACTTAAGGTGTTTGCACTGTAGTTTTATGGATCACCAGGCAATGCTGAAATCTTCCCTAATGGTGCCCAGAGAGAAACTTCTCAAGAAGCTACAGTGTTCCAATGGAAATGGAGGCCCCAGCAGAGTCTGCAATAGCCAGCAGCATGGAGGAGGGGGAAACAGGGACTTTTCCTCTGAAGTGTTGGAGGCAATAAACCAAAGGAGTTAATGGGCTTACAGAGAGTTCTGTGAAATCCTGGCTGTGCTTTCACTGTGGCAGTGATGATCCTTCTTAAAAGGACAGTCAAACTGGGAGAGAAGAGAGCTATCTGAGAGTGCTAGCTGCTTATCCTGAATTGATAGTGAAGAATGACATTTTATCTTGCGTCTAAAAGGTCTGATTTCCATGCTGAACATCCAGTACCCCTTGTCTGTAAAATCCTGGCTTCAGTGAAAGCAGTGGGAGTTTTGGCAGTGCTTGCTTGCAGGAAAGGAAGTTTTAAACTGCTTGGTTCTCACAAATAGGAATGCAAGAACTACCTCCTGGTTCCTACTGTGGGGTTTTTAGGGCCATGCTTGTTTTTTGTAGTGCTTTGTCCCGATGCTTTTGCGAAGTGGAAGAAATCTCACATTAACAGCTTGGTCACAGGCCATAAGATCTATTAGAGCAGGGAGTTCCAAGTCAGCTGCTGGAGTATTGCCTGCATTAGAAATCATTGGTTATTTGAATGTTTGACAGAAGGAAGAAGGATGATAAATGCTGACTTCTTGTGATAAGTGAAAACAGTAAATTGGGCTTGTAGTGTGTTCAGGATTTTATAATATGGCCAAAAGGAGTGAGCATCTCAGGGATGCTAAAATAAAATACACAGTGTTTATATTTAGTTCTTTAACTGACATTCAAACAACCAGTATATTTCGGAAGCTGTTTTGACTTTTTTTTTTTTTAATATCTAGGTGATTTAGTGTTTGCTAGATGTTGAGATGCATGTGTCTGAACAAGAAAAATGGTCAAACTGGTCCTTTAGGTATCAATTTAGGTTACATCTGTTAAACTAAGTGGATGTATGATTAGTAGTGTCTGTACAGGATGTTCTTCTGGAGAGGTAGAATCAAACTGAAACTGATGATATTTGAGTTAGGTCGGGCGTGGGTTGGGTTTGTTTGTTTTCTAATGGATGCATGGTGGGAAGGGAAGAAAACTTTGTTCTGATTAACTTTATTCATTCTTCAAGTTATCCTCAAAACTTGCTTTTTTTTAACCTGATGTCACCAGTCTTTTCTTGGGGACAAGTGAGACTTTTTTCCTTTTTTTGATCATACTGAAAGTAAAGTGAATCTCAGGGTAAGCACAAAACTCAACAACATTAGTGACTGGAGTTTGTTGTAAATAGTTTCCAACCAGTCTATTTCTTCCCCTTGTTCCTTTTGTGCTCTTTCTTTTCTGTTTGTTTTCTGTCATTTCTTATTTTGGCTGCTGCCACAAATACTTTAAGGGAATTATTCATTTAATGAAGACAGCGAGAGAAGTACAGAAGAGATGCTGCACATAAAACAGAATATGCCTTTATTGTATTATTCATTAAAATGCTCATCAGTGTTTCAGAGTAAGAAGCTGTCTAACAGTTGCATGCTTGTTAGAAGTAGGGTTTGTTTTGCCAGTCATTTGTCTTGATCCAGGTGAAAGGAGCATTTCTCACTTCTGGTTTGCTAGCTTGCCTGTTAGAAGTGAAACAGTGTCAGTGGAAATTTTCTGCCAGAAGATAGTGCCAGAATTGTTCCTGATTTGATAATTAAAGTGTTGGAGGAATGGGAGCTTGCCTGGGCCAGATGCTGTTCTGCTTTGGAGTTTCCACTGAAAAAGAGTAGAATGAGCTACTCCTCTCCCTGTTCACTTGTCAAAATTTTCTCTCTGTAGCTCTGGAACAGCAGCCATTTGTTTCCAAAGGCAGAAGAAGCAACTCTCTTCCTGGGGACACTGGACACCATCTTTTTGTTTTCCTATGCTGTGGTGAGTAAAGCAAATCCTAAGCTGCTCAGCTTTGGTTGACTCTTACTGGGAAGATCACACCCACAATAAAAAGCTTAGTTCAGAGGCAAATCTTTTCTCTTTTGGTTTCTGTTAGTTGTGCCCATGCCTGTCACCCCTGTGAAGATGCTTGTTAGCAAACACAAGGGAAATACTATCACTTCAGAATTTCTTACACTCCTGTCACCAGGGAGGACTAGATCTGTCTCTCCAAGAGTTCTCAGCTGAATTCTTTTAAACAAGAAATGTAATGAGCAGCTACAAGCAGGGTTTCTTTGGTGGCAGGAGAAGTGGTTAAAATCAAACTGTAAGTTGGTACAACAGCAGTGTTTGGATTAGTTTGGCCTTTCTATGTAATTTTAATTCTTACAGCTGTAAGGTACAAATCTTCTGGCTTTATTTAATGCTGTGTTTTATTCTCAGGGTCTCTTTGTCAGTGGCATAGTAGGGGACCGCCTGAATTTACGCTGGGTTTTGTCTTTTGGCATGTGCTCCTCTGCTCTGGTGGTAAGTTGGAACATAGTAGTGGGATTTAAAAATCTTCCTTACCGTTTCTGGGTAGGGTTTTGCTGTAGGGGAGAAGAGGCTCTGTTTCTCTGTGAATCTGCTCATGACCTGTAGCTGTACCTCAGTGGTCTCAAAGCCTGCAGCTATAACTTTGTGCTGGATGTACTGCATTGTCTAAAGCATTGAGCATAGATGACTCTCCCCTTCCTGAAATGTCTAGTTCTGGACACTGTGTCAGAAGGAAATTCCAAAGTTTGAGGCAGTGGCTGGAGACCTGATGAACAGCTCTTGTTCAAGACTGGTGTGTTTGGACTTTTGGGGACTGTTTTGTAGTATAACTTAATCTCTGAGTATGTTTGTATCGAGGCTTTTGCTTCCAAGCGCAATCTTTGCTCTGTTCTTTAAAGGACATGCTAACAATACCAGGCACTCATTTACTTCTTTTGTGTAATTGCTAGGAGGATATGTGTCAAAAAAGAATGTCTGCTTAAAACAAAAGCGTTCTTCAAGTTCAAGCCACTGTAGATAAGTGTAAATCAGTTTTATCCCGTGGTTTTCTGGTTATTAAAGTAGTGGTAAAATGTGTGGAGCGTGTTTGATTTGCCCAGAGGCTACAAACCCCACTGTGGTCTATTGGGCTCTGCAAACACGTGACTACAAGTGTGCATCAAGCACCCTGTGCCACAATGTGTGTTTATTTTGGCTGGTTTGGGTGAGAGCACTTAGTAATTTGAGACCTGGCTGTAGTATTTATGTTGAATTTGGTGAAGATACATGACCTGTAAGGGTTCTGTGTTTGCAGAGAGCCTCATGGATTAGGATGTCAGTACAACAGCAGATCAAGAGGCTACTGCATTTTTAGTGTTGTGACTGAAAGTATTTGTCTCTTTCTTGTCCTCTGCTGTTGTAACCGCGCTGTTTGGGGAGACAAAAGTCTTTTGGAGAGGAAGTGCCTTGACAGCACGTTTGTCTCTGGAGTCAGAGCTGTGCTGGCTCAGCAGAGGGTGCTGTGAGCCCTGTGCTGTGTCTCAAACAATGCCAGCCTGCCCTCTGCCCTGGCCCCTGCACAGCTCCCTGAAAGCTTGTTCCTTTTTTAGGACCCCGCTCCTGCCTGTCTTTCAGCAGTAGCCTCAGGATGTCTTCTCTGTTTTCCCCCTGCTCCTCTCTAGGTATTCTCCTTTGGCACGCTCACAGAATGGTTGCATTTCTACAACAAGTGGTTCTACTGCTGTCTCTGGGTTGTGAATGGCTTGCTGCAGTCCACTGGCTGGCCCTGTGTGGTTGCTGTCATGGGAAATTGGTTTGGAAAAGCTGGGTAAGTTGAGTTTTCTTCAGTGACTCACTTACCTGATCTGCTGAGTAACAGATCAAGCTGAAATTCTGAAACCAGAAAGGCCAACTGTTAGATCATAATTAAAATTAGGTGGGATGAAATATGAATATGTTACATTCTCTCTCTCCCTCTTTCTCTTTTTTCTGGAGCCACAATCCAGCCTGGTGTGAACACAACTGTGTGTGTTAAAAGCACAGGTTCAAACTTCAAAAGTCCTGTAGTGTAGAGTGACTGAATTTTAATTTTCATACCACTGGAAAACCTGTTTCTGTCTACTTACCAATAAAGAGAGCACATGGTAACTGACTCATGGTAGATTCTACTCTGACTTTGGGATATTGCAGATGAGCTCTAGTCACAGTTTGTAACCTTGTTGCCAGCTCACTCTGCTTTAACACAGATGTTTCAAGGTTCCTCACTTATCTATTTGGCCCCTCCAAGTTATTATGTGCTTTGTTTTAAATGAACTCTGAGTCTCTTTGAAGTGGTCAGGGAAAATGGTGTTACTTTATTAATCAGTGAAAGTTCACTTGAATGTTTTGTTTTTGTCTTGTTCTTAATGTCATCTGTCCTCACATTGCTGCTTCAAATCTTTTCCCCTTTTGCAGGAGAGGTTTTGTGTTTGGACTCTGGAGTGCCTGTGCATCTGTGGGAAATATCCTTGGGGCATTCCTTGCCTCCTGTGTTCTCAAATATGGCTATGAGGTAGGTATTGCTGCCTGGCTTCTAGCTACACCTGCATGTCTGAATGGGTTATGAGACACTGGTTTCTTAGCCATCTGTGAGAGGTAACAGCCTCATGTGTCCAATTTCATCTTCCTGAATTCTGTGGATGTAAGCAGTAGGCAGAATAGAAAGGCTATGCCTTTCCTGACTCTTCCAAACTGGGAGAAATGAGCCCAAGGCTCCTCTGTAAACAGGACTGATGTTACTGAGGAGCTCTAGTGTCACACTATACCTTCTTCTGATTTGGGTGGCTTCAAGTGGCTTCAGAGTCATCCAGCACAGGCTCTCAGTTGACTGGAGTCACTGGAGCTGGAAGGGCATGGAGGCATAGCTGCTGTGACTGGGAAGAGGCCAGGCTGTCCTGTGGCTGTGGACAGCTGAGCACAGGGAATGGGACTGACCCAGCACATCTTGTAGCATGGGGCCTCTGAGGACAGGCTGGCAGAGCTGAGCTGGTCACTCTGGATGTGAGAAGGCTTAGGGTACCAGGAGCAGCCTTCCAAAGCCTGGGAGAAGATTGCAGAGAAATCAGAGCCAGACTTTTTCCAGGACTGCACTGTGAGAGAGCGAAAAAGCAGTGGGTATAAAGTGAAGCAGGGATGGTTCCAACTGGATGTTTGGAAAACTATTTTCCTATGATGTATGTTAAGCAATTGAACAAGGGGACAGAGCTTGGAGGATCTGTCATTGGAGGATTTCAAGATCTGATTGACTAAAGCTCTGAACAACCTTGTCTGAATTTGGTGCTTGACCCTTCTTTGAGCAGTCCCTTCCAATAGAGCTGGATCTCTGGTTGTGTCACCTCAGTACAGATAGGCCTAGATAGGACCCAGTTTGTTCAGCAGATGCAGAGACCACTTGTTTCCAAGTGTTATGGATGCAGTCTTGGGTTGTTGTAGCTGTGTTTGCTCTCTGATGAGGTTGGAATGTAAAGAAACCCTCATTAGAGAGGGAGGTGTGTGTGACTGAAAGTGCTTTAAGAAAGAATACTTTGTTTACTTCTCCTCAGTATGCTTTCTTGGTGACTGCCTCGGTACAGTTTGCTGGAGGAGTCATTGTGTTCTTCGGGCTCCTGACGTCGCCGAAGGAAGTGGGTGAGTGAAAGAGCTGTGCTATTTCAGTCCCTTCATGGAAAGCAGAGCTGCAGCTTTACATGTAGTACTATTCATTCTGACAGCATCTATCCTCAGGGCTCTTATCAAATGGTGTTGCACCTTAGTGCATTTAATGGAGCAAATGCTTTACTTGCCAAGATCACACTAAATGATACCCTGCATCATGTGAATAGGGTCTGGATATTTTTTAAAGCAAAATGAAATGGCCTGGCTCTAACATCTCCATTAGGATATGCCTAATTATCAGTTTTTCTTCACCTGAAACATTAGTATTTGTTAAAGAAACAGCAGACAAACTGATAACTGGCTATTGTGGGAGAAAACTGTGGCAAGCCTTAACCATGCAAAGGGAAGGGAAAGTAGTTTAGGTCTGCAGGTTTCCCACAGCCAGATAAATAACTCTTGGGTTCAGCGTGTTTCTTCTCTGAGAAGGTGGCAGGCAAGTCAGAGTTTAACAGGAAAACAAAAGAACTTTGGGGCTTTGACAGGGCCGTGGAGGAGGTTTCCCAGGTGCCTGTAAAGGCTATAAAGTTGGTAGCACTAAAGCTGCCATAAAGAGTGCTTGTAAGAGTGCTCTGCATCCCAGGAAGCACAATGCAGTTCCCAGGCCTTCCATTCCAGCACAGGCGTTAACAGGCAGCAGGTGTCTGTGTCCCTGCTGCTACACTCAGCCTCCACACTCGAGGGAGGTGGCACCCAGGAGCCAGGGCTGAGGATCCCAACCCCTCAATAAGGGGGGAAATGCACTAATTTGTTGTGTCTTCCAACTAATGGCCAGACACTCAGAACAGACAAAGCCGACGCCAGGATCAGACAATACTTTCAAGAGCCCTAGAAGACAAAGGGTAGAAACTGGCGGCACTGCAGAACACCATCTAGAAGAGTTTCTAAGCCAAAGGAGGATGGAGGTATGGGAGAGCAAGGGAATTGCTAGAAGGTAGAATTGCTTAAAAGAAGCGAGCATAGATTTAGAGTGGGGAGAGGGTGAACAGGCTGTGGTCTGTTTTTCCTGTTGCTTATTCCTTGTAAAACTTAGGCCTCCCTGAGCTTGGAGCAGATGAAGTCAGTGTGGAAGAAGATGCCAACAGACCTCTCATGGGCAATGATGATGTAGATGATGATGACCGGAATTACTCCATTCAAGCAACTGACAATGACAACCAGCCCAAGGCCATTGGCTTTTTCCAGGCTTGTTGCCTTCCTGGTGTAGTACTGGTGAGGACACAGATTCTTAAGTAAGAGCTGACTTATCTGTTAAACATAAAGCTGACTTTTCGTGTTGTCAGGATTTGTTCACGTCATTGTTAATATGTTGACCATATGTTGTAGTGGTTGACATCTGACGTCTCACGCTGTTAAAATGTTGGGGTTGGGCCTGTTATCCTTGTGTGCAGGGATGGTACTGTCTGGGTGTGTGGTGCGTGTTGCTCTTCCCATCCTGCTTCATGGAGTGCATGTAATGAGCCAGGAAATGGCAGCAGAGATCCTGCCCTTCCTGGTGTGAATTTGGAAGGGAGTCCATGACCAAAGGCTTCCATGGTAAGATAGTTGCCTTCCCTGAGGAGTGGGGTTCTCCCTCCTAACTGAGCATCACACAGAGCTCTGTGGCACTGATACTGAGAGTTGGGGATTTTTAGTTATTTTATAGCAGAAAGCTGGCCTGAAAAGCCTGAATCAGCATGATGTGACATCTGGCAGAGTGTGTGGGATTTCTTAGGAACAACAGGAAACCAAGGCCTGGTGATGCAGTTTCCACATATCCTTGTCCTGACCCTTGAAAACTTGTGCTTCTGTATCAGCAGTATTGCCCAATTCATGTTCAGCTGAAAAGTTAACCTGTCATTAAAAACCAGTGTTAACCTTCTGTGTCTGTGGGCTGTGTCCCCCCTGGGTACTAGAGCCTGTACAAGAAAGGGGGTAGAGTGGCTGGCTCAGCAGAACGGTGGGAGCTCTCTGGATTTGTCATGGAGCAGAACTACTGAATGGGCAGTGTTGTCATCCCTTAAGGGATTATGTCATCCCTTACTGAGCAAAGCAGTTGGCTGTTGTGATTAAGGCCACAGAAAATCTAGAAGGAGTGGGTGGATTGTCAGTGTGTCGAGTGCAGGACAGCCACAGTCCTGTTGTTATGGCCTTAGTTGAGGGATGGCAAAAGAAAGCAAAACCATCTTGAGTTCTTTCCTCCTCTGGTAAATGCCTCACACAAAATGCTAGTGGTGGTGTCTGCTTCAATTGATGTGTGACTTTTTTCACTGGCCTGAGCAAGAGGAGGTGGCAGCAACTGAGGTAGCTGGCTTTGTACTTTGGGTTTTGGGACACATTCCACGCCCTAATCCAGCAATCTGAACACCTCTGAGTTTTAACTGATGTCAGTTTAGTGCCCAGCCAAACAGGGATACCATGTCAGATTGGTGAGAGACCAAATACTGAGAGAATCTCCAAAGCCTTGTCAAGATTCTACAAAGAATTTATTTTACGTATTTTTTTTGTAGCTTCTCTCATCTCCTGTTGAGTGATATGGTGGAAGAGTTACAGTACAGACAGCTTTCCCCTGAGCCTCTAGGAATTCAGTGTTTAATCACTCAGACAATCTGGTAGACAGTTTCTTAGTGTGTTGTAATAAATATCACTTTGTACAGTGCACTTTTCACACCTAGAGGCAGGAGAACCCAACCAAATATCCCTATGTCTTCCATGTGTGGTAGAAATTAGTTTGTGTCCTGTAAGAGTGAAAAAGCATTAATAATACAGCTAAAAAGTCTGTATCTATTAAAATAATATAAATTCAGAAGAGATGATTTTGTGGTTTAATATGTAAGAAGATCTGCTTTTTGAAATTCAAAATCAAGTGTCCATATGCTCTCAGTCTCAAAGGCTGTGCTTTAACATCTTCATCCTTGTTTGCCTCTTGAAATGGGTTCCTTGAACTGCTGTGTCAGTGTTTATCAGGTGGCTTTACTGAAACAGGGTGACCTGTCCCTCGGCATGCTGGGCCAGCAGTCCCTGAGATCTAATCTTTGCCACACACATGAAGGCTCTGAAGGAGGAGATCTGCTAGCTAAGGACAAATTGAGCCCAGCAGCCAGAAGAAGGAGGTTGTCTCAGCTGTTGGGTTTGGAAGCCTGTGCTCAGCTTTGGCCAAACCTTTCATCCTGTGTCCTGGAATACCTGCCTGGGGATTAGGGATGAAGCTTTCTCTTCTGGTGCTGTAAGCAGATGAGCCTTCTGAGCAGCACAAGATAGCACAGAGGAACCACTTCACATAACTTTTCTCAGCATGATGCACAGATGACTAAATCTCAAGCTTGTTTCATGTCACGTGGTTGGCTCCCTTCTCTTCAGAAGGTGAATTAAATTTTCTTCATTTTTTGAAGCCTAGTGTCATCTCCTCTCAAGATTACACTGAAAGTGTTTTAACCCATTGCATTCACTGATAAAAAAATAACCTTCTTGACAGTGAATTTTGTATTCCTGGGTTCCCTTTGATGTTCAGCATTAAGCTTTCATGATGCTGCCTTCTTACATGAAATTCAGAAGTGCTTTCCTCTGAAAGCTTTAGCTGGATCCAGAGCTTTATGGGACTAAGCAGAAATGCTGTTTGCATTTCTCAAGTGCTAACTGCTTGCTGGCCCTCTCTTTGTTCCAGTACTCCTTGGCCTATGCCTGCTTGAAGCTGGTGAATTACTCATTCTTCTTCTGGCTGCCCTTCTACCTCAGCAACAACTTTGGATGGAAAGAAGCAGAAGCTGACCAGCTCTCGATCTGGTATGATGTGGGAGGAATCATAGGTGAGTGAGCAGGGGAGTGACATCTTCTTGCAGCTGCCTCCATAGTGTTTGAAAATGAAAGACTGTGAATGCAGCCAACAGCAGTGGGATCTAGCTGTTCAATGAATGTGGGAAAAGTCTAGTTCTCTATGTGGCTGCTTGGCTTTTTTGGTTTTTTTCTTAAACACAAAGTATGTGACCCCCTAAAGAGACTACATTTAACTGAAGGGCACTGTCACACTCCTGAAAATTACCCCTGGCTGGCATTTTTTTTCACTGACTAGGACTTCTTGAAAAGTGCTGTGTACAAAATGGGGCCCCTGCTTGCTACTTCCTTTCTGTCAGGTACCCTTGGGGAAGATTTACATCTGGGCTTAGTGAGTTCTGTACTGTCCTGTCTGTCCTGTGTTTTTAAGGACGACTCATTGCAGATCTCAGCAGAGCAGGCACCAACTGTGTTATGTTCAGAAATTAAATGGAATTGCTCTTGTTTCTGCTGGCTGCAAAATTCTGGTTCCTCTAGAATAAAGAATATATTATATACACATTGTATATGTGTTTAGACTTCCACTCTCCTATGCTCAGGTTTTTGCTTTATTCCCTTGTCCAGTTAGCTTTCCTATAATAGACATCCTCTTTTGGGTCTGTTCAGGGTCAGTGTTTTTGCCTCTGTGGCCTTTTCTGCATTAGGCTTTCTCAGCATTCTGGCTTTTAGCAGCAGAGCAGTTCCTGCAGAGGTAGCAGTGGTACATAAGGTGATTTTTATTGGCCTTTGGCATTTGTTGCATTCAGTTGCACCTGCCCTAAGTAGGTGAGACAGCAGGGAATGTGAGGCCCCTGTGTGATAGTGTTTTCCCTGTGAGAAAGAGCTGCTTTTTCTTGCACTTTTAGTTAAAGGAACCAGCCACAGTGTTCAGCTTGCTTAATCCAGGGCTGTGGTGGTCGTGGAGCTGTGATGGTCCTATAGAGGAAGAGAAAGGAAAGTAGGAGCATTGGCTAGTTGCATGCCAGAAGAAAAGAAGTAATACATTCCCAGTACAGCACTATGAGTAGTTTTCCCTGCTTTATCTGAGACACTTAAATTTACTGCTGTCTCTGTGTCCCGGGCAGTAAGGCCAGGAAGCTTAGCTCTCAGGATTTTAGAGGGAATGTGTATTGATGAGGAAGCCAGAGGCCACTGCACTCAGTAAAATGAGCTTTGTTCAAGGTGTCAGCATCCTGAGCCTGACAGTGATATTTTTTTCAAACAGGTGGGACTATCCAGGGCTTGATTTCTGATGTGCTGCAGAAGAGAGCCCCAGTGCTAGCAGTGAGCCTGCTCTTTGCTGTGGGCTCTCTCTTTGGATACAGCCGTGAGTATGCGTGTGCTGCACAGGGATAAGAGGTTCATTCAGTGCATCCTAGAGAGAACCAGAGCACAGCCTGTTCTCATTATGTTTTCTGGTCTTGAAACTGCTTCTGGATCAGAATGGTGCCTTTGGTCTATTTTGCTCAAGTGTGGCACTGCACAGAAAGAAATCTGTTCTCTGGTTAATGGGGTGGAAATGAATTCTCTGAGGGGCTGGATTTCCCTACAGTGGTGAGTTATGGTACTGATCCTTCTGGTACTGATCCTTCTCCAGTGTCAGTGACATTTTTGGCATTATCAATGTGTCAACACCATAATTGGCAGAGCAAGAAATCTCGGGTGCTTCCCTGTACTATGAGGAAAGAGAATCTGTGGACAGATCTGTGCTGGAGTATATACACACTACTCAGAGGCAGGAGAAGCTCTTAGACTTCACTACTTACACTTCTGTAAGTGGTGAAATTGGAGAGTTTCTGCCTCTTTTGTGATAGATACAGTTCTTGGTGTCTGGCTATTGAAAGGAATCTCAGGAAAACAGAGTGTAAGGAGATGGGAAGATGTAATTTCTGTGAAACATCTATGAAGCACTTCTAGAGGTGACAGGTTTGTGTGTTCAGACAATGTCCTGTGATACCAGAGTGATTTAACTCACTGAGATGTCATGTCACTTCTCTGTGTTCCTCCAAAATGGGGTAGTGGTCCAGACAGACATTTATAGAGCACTTTTAGATCTGTGGGTAGAAATCTCCCACATGAGAGAGCTGGACATGAGAAGTGTGGCTTTTGGAAGCATGCAGGCTTGCTCAGATGGTCTTGAAGTAAGGTCAACAGGTTATTATCATTGAATAGCAAAGATTGGGTTTGGTGGAGTTTTTCTAGGCTCTTGTGCTAACTCATTGCTTTAAAAAGTGAATTGGAAGTAAACATGAGATTATTACTGATGAGGTTTGAAGTTTGTACTAGACAGCAGAGCAGCCTGAGCCCCAGGTGCCTTGTGCTGAACTCAAAATGTGCTACTGTCCAGACAGATAGAGAAGTCTCAGGTGATCCAAAGTTCCTGCAGTGTGATAATTCAGCTTCCACCAGCCAAAACAGGAAACCTTATTGTATCCATAGTGTGTTGCACATAGAAGTAATGATGGCCTGAGAATATGTGAAGAGGGTGCACCTTGCCTTGTGCAGTAGCTCGCCATGTGTGGGCCCTGAGTGGAAGTGAGTAAGGAATTCAGGTGATGCCTGGAAGTGAGATATCAGGGAAAACTGTCTGCAAGGCACTGAGGGACTGTAATGGAAAACAGGCTGCACGTACACGTGCTGCTGGAAGGGCAAGGGGAGCCTGTAGATGCTCAAATATGGCTTTGTAAGGAGGAATTAGGATGTGGGGGTCTGCATGTTTTGCTTTATTGTGCAGCATTGTTTGGGAAGTTTCTGGGTTACTGCCTCCAGGTCCAATCTCTGTACTTTAAAAAATGTTTTGAAAAATGGAGAATGAGTGAAAGGGCTGATTCCAGTGCTGAATACTTTATGATGAGAGAGTTTGAGCTGAGTCTGACTTCCCCAGAGAGACAGATGAAGGATTCTCTTACTATTTGAGTTCATTTACACTCACCTGGTCTTTCTCTTGCAGGTTCCCCAAACAGCAAACCTATCAATGCTGTGATCATGGCAATTACAGGTAACTTCTCAAAATCCACTGTTATGCTGGTAGACATCTAAATCCATTACAGAACAATCAGTACCACCAGCCAGGTGGTGGAAAGGTGTTTGTGTGTGCTGCCATCTCTGATGATTTTGCAGAAAGGGTGAAAACTGGGGCCAAGTTTCAGTTACCATTGGAAAACAGCTGTAGGAAAACTGCCTTACAGAGGGAGGTATAGAATACAGACTGTATAGAATAATGGCCTGGAGCTGAGGGGATCTGCCTTGGCTCAGTATGGTGGAGGTGGATTTATGCCAAAATACCTAGCAGTGATCTGGTATCTGAGGAAGGGAATATATGGCAGAGTCATGAGCTGCAGCTCAAATTTGAAGGTGTTTGTCAGAATCCAAAATACCCTGTGTGCTGTGAGAGGTCACAAGCTTTTTGTGCTACCACATGTACTGTGCTGTGTTATGGAATTAAGCCTGCATGAATAGAGCCTTTCTTTCCAAACACTCTTATTTCAGAACTCTCTGTCCTGTTGTTGTGGGTCCTTTTTTTTCTTTTTTTTTTTTTTTTGCCTTCCATCTCCTCCATGAACCCTTGGAGACTGAGGCTGTAGCATGGGGGTATGCTACTCCAAAGTAATTAAAATGTTCTTTTTGGCTGTTTCTGTGTGGGCACTCCAGATATTCGGGGTGTTCCATGACTGTATGTTTCAGGTACCCCTCTGCCTGCAGTTAGTCTCTGAGCACTGTCCCTAGACTTAATTCTTGTCCTGAGCTTTCATGGTAGAAAATCTGTGTTTTGAAGATGTTTTGTTGAGAATCTGAGTATTTGTTTTGCACCAGGGCTGTTTTCTTGTCACTTTCAGGATTTTTCATTGGAGGTCCTTCTAACATGATCAGTTCTGCAATTTCTGCTGACCTGGGGCGTCAGGATCTGGTGAAAGGCAGCAGTGAGGCTCTGGCGACCGTCACAGGAATTGTGGATGGAACAGGCAGTATTGGTGCTGCCGTGGGCCAGGTGAGGCTGCCAGAGGAAAAGAGAGGTCTGGGGAAGGAAGAAAAGTGTCTGTTGTGGTTACAGATGTTAGAGCATTCCTCAATCCAGAGCTGTATGGGGAAAGAGAGGGTTGGGGTTTTTTCAAAATAATTACTTAAGAAACAACCAAGGGAACCTGTCTGTTTTAACAAAGTTTTCAGTGGAAAAGATGTAATTAAGAACTAAACTAAGTATTCATAGTGCTAATGTTAAGGTACTTTTGTAATTCAAATTTTAGCGACTCTCATATCCTGAACTTCAAAAAGCTTCGCAGAGAGTGAAAAAAATATTTTGAAGTTGGAGATTTTTTGTTTTGAGGTGATAGGAAAACCTTCTCTTGCAGAAAAGTGTATCTCTATAACTGAGTAAAATTGGAATACCTGTTATGAATGTTACAGTGTTTATGAAGTGATTTAAAATCTGCTCTTATTTGTGCTTGCTCTTTTTATCTGTGGATATCTTTTACACCTTGTAAATCCAGCACCACTTGCTTCAATAGTCCTTAGAGTATGCTGCCAGAGGTCTGAGGACTAGAGTGTTGCAGAGGAGGAAGCTGACAGTGTGCCCACTGGGGATGTTTTCTTCTCAAGTGCAAGTGTTAGCTACATGAAAGAACACAGTGGTGCTTTGGAGAGGATTTAGCAGAGAGATCGGAGCCAGTTCTACTCCAGGCATCCTCCAGTGGTGGTAAAATACCAAGGATGCAGGCGAGGCGTGTCAGTTCCTTTTCTAGAAAGAGATTTGGGTTTGTGCTTGCCATTGACTGCCTGATAAATACAATCATTCAGTCGCTGTTTTGTGGGATAGATGCTGCTTATTTCCTCTGAACATGGAAAATTACAAGTGCTTTGAGGACAAATATAAGTGCACTGTTACACTCAGTGTTCTTCTGGCATCATCTCAGTGTTTTTGTCTTCCCACACACATACCATCCAAACTCACGTCATCATCAAAATTGGGTCTTTGGTTCTGAGAGATTCCACCTGCCTCCCCTTCCAACACTGCATTTATTCCAGCAGAGACAACCACGACGTCATTCCGGGGGTGTGTGAATAACAGCAAACGCACAGTGAGCGTGTTAGAAATTCAGATCCTGTTCTGATGTACCCAGAAGTGAAGAAGGGAGGCCCTTGTGCAGCATCTGAATATGAATCTGCTAATAAGGGATACATTCTCTTGTGTGGCCTGGGCTGCCCAGTTGAGCCAGGGTGCAACTCAGAACAGAGTGTAGTCTCAAGTGTCTTGCCTGGATGAAGGGTTAAGTAGTTACTGGTTGCACAGCTCTTGAAAATGTGTCCTGTGTAATTTATAAGCCATTCTAGAGCTTTTAGTTCTTCTGTGAGTGCTTACATCCACATATGTCCCAGTGTTCCGTGCAAAAAACTCATATTCAGTGGAGTCAATTTGTCACCCTTTGAAACTGTAGTTCAGGTCTGTCTTTGTGCTGCTCTGAGTTACTGTAAAGCTTCAGGATGGTGTCTCTGCTTTGCTGAAACTGTGGGTTTCATACAGAAAAAGGCTGCTGTCCTGAGTCATCTCTTCTGACAGGAAAAGATCAGTTGGAAGATTTTGTGATCAGCTCTGTGTGGAGTGCCAACAGCCCACAAAGTCTAGAAAAGGAAAGTGTTATGCCTGAAAGCCATGCTTATCTCCCCAGTTTGAATAATATTTTTTCATTTCTGTTTAGTATCTAGTGTCTTTGATCCAGGAGAACCTGGGATGGATGTGGGTTTTCTATTTCTTCATTCTAATGGTAAGAAATCACCTTTTTTTAAAATTCTTTGTCAAAGCTCAATTTGCCATAGGAGGTTTTTGTGAGAACCTGGGAATTGTGACTTCTGATACCATTCTCCAAGTGGCCTGTGGTGTGGCTTTAGCTCAGGTTGTCTAAGTCAAGTGGATCCTTTAAAGTCATGTTACCCATCAGGAACTGAGATTGTAGCAGAGACACAAAAATACTTGTCCAAAAATACCTGTATGCATTTCCTAAAGCTCATACCACCCTACTGACTTCCAAGACAGGACTTCTCCCTCCTTCACCTCCATGATACATAGTTTCTAGTATTTTCAGAGAGCTGAAGTGAAGCTGCTTGTTGTTAGGTCTTGCAGATTAGTGGAAGGAGTGATGAGGGTATTGAAACTAAACTGAAAATGCCTTGCCCCTGTTTTGCTGCTGGGGCAGAGAGCTGTTGAGACCATGATGTCCACTCAGCATCACCACAGTGGTGAACACTGCACAATTCACTTGGTCTTCCCTGCTGGAAGTGCCAGGAGATGTCTTTGCATCTGTGCTGACAAGGGAGAAGGCCACTTTGGTAACCAGCAGAGGTGGCAAGGAGGAAGGTCACTGAGGAGCTGAAGAGCTCATCTTTATGAAAGAGTGGTCATGACAGCTGAAATTGTATGAGCTTTCCTGCAAGCTCAGTCCTTCCTCTGCTGTGCCACTCTGTCATTCCTTCTCTTAGCCTGTGTCTTCCTGGGATGGCCTTGGATGCACATTGGAGCGGGGGTGGCTGCAGCTCTGGTTGCTCTGTGCTAATTGTCCTGGATTTGCTTCTTTCCACAGACCAGTTCAACAATCCTGTTCATTTCACCGTTGATAGTGAGGGAGATCAGGTTGCTGCTGCAGGAGCGGCGCCTGCGAACGCTGGCAGAGTGACTTCTGCTCGCCCCTGGAAGGACTGCTGTATGGAACCAACAGCTGGGACACTCACCAAAACCCTGGGAGACCTGGTGGTTACATCCTCCAGGTTTGGACTGATTCAAAATGACTCCACAAGACTTGATTGACTCGCCTTAGGCGAGCTCCGTCGTGAAGTACCAAATACCCATCCTGAGACCACCTGTGTCGTGGAGCTGCTGACCTAAGCCAGACAATCCATGGGACTGACAGATTGTCCCAGACTCTTCCATGCCAGCAGTCACACCAGGGTCTTCTGTTGGGTGTCTCATTCCTATACCTTTTCTTATTTATTTCTGGATGTGCTGACCAAAGTCAGCTGTTTGAAACTGACAGTTTTTGGGAGGCTGTCTTGCAATGAACCGTGATGCTCTTCTGTGGTGGTGAAATCATACAGTGCAGTTCATGGATAATCCTAAATTTAAGATCACCTTAGCTTTTAGAAAGGGCAAAAATAATTTGGAATAATTATTTGGAATTTACGCTGTCCAGTTGTTTAAAAACTGCTGTTGCTAAATCTCTGCACAGATGGACCTCTGCTATCCCCTATTAACTGTTACATATTCCAGTAGAGTCACATGGAGAAGTTACCTCTGTATTTGTTTTTAACATTTTTTAATAATGTTACGGATCTCTGAGAAATGAGATTTCATTTTTTTCTTAACTATTGAGGCAGACAAACAGTGTGCAATACTTTACTGTAATCTCTGAAATAAGCCTTAATAGGTCCTTTGTGTCTAAAGGATCATTGAATGGCTTCAGGGATCAGTAATGGGACACAAATACTTTCACTACTGCTTTGTTTATTGAACCTGATCAATACTGACCAAAATGGGTGTTAGGTGACCTTCTGAAGGAAACTGGTGTCACTGACTTCATACTCCTTGGGCAATTGCTCATCTCTAGCAAAGAAGGATCAGAATGGTATTAAAGGAATTTAAGGGACCTGGCTGCTCTCAGACATGGGCTTCCAGACAGGGACTGAAGTGTGCTCATGGAGTAGCATTAATGAGCAACTATTGCTGTCTCCCCCCATGCTCCTGTGGCTATGGCAGCATAGGGGACCTCAAGGGTTCAAACCTCCAGCGTTTGAAAGCTTGAGTTGTATCTTGAAGGGAAAGGTAGCTACAAGTCTACCTGCAAGCACTAAAAACAAGTGTCTGCACTTGGTGTGGTGTTGTTGGGGTGCTTTGCAGTACTGTGGTAAGCGGGGTGACTGACTGACACCTCTAACATTTGTTGGTGATCTTAAAGGGATCACTGAGTAACTTCTCAAAAAACTACTTTGTGTTTATGCCTTGAGATGTTTCATTGCAATAGGTCTGTGTTAACCTGCAGAACTTGTGAGCAAACACTCTTAACTACCCAGCAATGCCTGGATGGGGGTGGGGAGCAGCAAAATTGTTGGAGCTGAGAATTTGAAACTTTTAAAATGGGAACAGTTGCCTTTTCAAAATGTACAGTGATTTTATTTTATTTTTTAATTGATGAATGTCAATTTTTAGTCATGTGTTGATTGTAATGAGTGGAACATCGTTAGTGCCTTACGGTTTTGCAGTTTTGAACGGTTGCTTGGTGATTGCTGCTTCTGCAGTTACGTCCCCATGCACAGCTTTGCTTAATGTGGAACTCCGTTGCCCCGTTTTATACTTTTCTTGAGTCTTTCTCTCTGGGTGGAGGTGATTGTTACATTTTTTTGTTAATCCTCAAAGTATTTCAGTGCTTGGGAAAATGATGCCATTAAGCTGATACGGGACCTGAGTCCTGTTCTTGACTCTTCTCATTCCCATTCCAATTTTTGCCTGTATAATTAGAGCAGGAGGCTGAGAATCTATCATCCTGTTCTCAGAATTATGCCCTGGGGTTAGTGTTCACATCCCAAGCTACTCATTAGCCCCTGTACAAATAGAACGAAAACTCCCTGAAATTTAGTTCTAAAATTGATGGTGGCACCGTTTGCCCCAGCCATGATGTCTGAGAATCACTGGTTTCAAATTCCAACCTGGATGAACTTTTTGGCTGCCTCTCTGGGCAGCAGATAAGCTTCTGATGAAAGGTGGGGTGGGAAAGGGACGTTGCTGGGGCTGGGGGGAGGAGAGGCCGGCCCCTGTAACAAATGGCTTCCTGTAAACAGTTCTGTCCCCTCTTGAGAAGTGTCAGGAGTGATGGAGCGCCGAGCCCAGCTGCTGCATCCGAGCTTTGGGGCCACCCGCAATTAGGGAGGCGTGCCCGCGGCCTCGGGATTGCTGCCGCTGCTGTTGGCCTGGATTTTCGGTTCTCTGCATTTCTCCAGGGTGCTCTGAGGGAGAAAGGTTTTCAATCTGGTCGTGTCCGAACTGATCTCACATGAATAAACATACTTTGACTTGATCTGGGCTAGTTCTGTGTGCTTTATTCCTCTCTCCCTGGTGTGGTTCTGCTGAGTGTCCTCCTCTTCCTCCTCCTCACAGGTCTGGCTCTAGCAGCTGCTTTTCACTCAGCTGCTGTGAAGACCTGAGCCCTGACTAGTGCTGAAACCAAACCCTCATCCCAACCTAAAAGGGGACCATGTTCCCAGGGCTGCAGCTTGGCACTCTTCCTGGTCAGGCTCACAGGAAGTTTTGTGCGAGTCCCCTAACAGAGATGCCCATAATGGTGTAATTAATGGTCTTTGAAAAAGGAACCAGACCATATACTTGATTTTATTAATTTATTTCTTTGTTGATCTGCATGTAGCAGTCAGGTGTTCTTCCCCTGGAATTAAATGTACCACGTGCCTGTGGGCCCTGCTGTGCCTTCTCTCCTGTGGCTTGTTCCTTTAAATACGAATCCACATCTCTGCTTAGCTGTGTTTAAAAGGACACAGTGGGGAATTTGGTAATTGTGTTTGTGTTTTACAGTTTACATTAAATTTCAAGTTGAGCACAATACCAGACCACTGGAGAAACTCCTGTGCCTGCATGTTCTGGTCCCTCAGCCCTGAGTTGTTAGGTGGTGGTGCTATGATGCTATTCCTCAAGAAAACTAACAGTTCATATTTTTACCCCTTCTTTGTCACTTTTTCCCACCTACTCATCAGGAACTTTCCAGCCTGCTCTGGAAGTACTCTGAGGAGTAGAGCTTTGCTTGAGTATCTGAAAATGCTGACAGTAACAAACCCCATCACCACCGCTGTGACTGCGATCTCCAGAGCTGAGTGTGTGGGCAAGCAAAAGAGGAGGAACTGCTTAACTTCAGAATTGCAAAGGAAATGGATAAGGAACTGATCGTGGAGTGTTTTAGACTGAACGCCAGGATGTGACAGACTGACCAAACTGGTATTGAAACAAAAGGTGTGCTTCAGCCCCATAACATTTGTCTGTATCAAGGAAAGGCCTTGCAATAGGTGCCCTAAAAGCAATGCTGATGTGTCCTGGTTTTCTTGGAAGTCTGGAATCCAAAAGGTATGGATGTCTGCCTGGTGGGTACCACGGTGCTCTCCAAAGCGGGGAGAATTGAGCTGCAGCCCCAAGTGCTGGGCAGCCTTACAGAGCATGTGAGCTCCTTGTCCTCACCAAACCCAGGAGAGCAGCTTTCCCTTCTGCAGTAGAGTGGGAGGAGAAGCAGCAGCATGCTTTAGGGGTTGTTTTCTGCCAGAGAGAAAAGGAGAAAGTATTTTGAGATAGTTCCACAGACCTCACCAGTTCAAGCACTGGCTGCTCAGGGATGTCTCAGACACCCTGCTCTTTGGTTACTGTCCTGTAATTTAACCCTCTGTCCAGCTGTGGCCGAAGTGCTCTGCCAAACCTGTTTGAAATTTCTCCCCTCCTTCTTTCCTAGGTTCTTTTCTAACTGGAATTGCCTACAGGGATGTTTTGGGTTCTGTATTGCAAAAGTTTTCTAAGGCACAGCATGGCCACCTTCCTGCATCTTTGTCAAGCCTTATCTAATCCTTTTAGTAAACAGCCTCCCGCTCGCAGGAGGCTGTAAATACAACCTCTTAGGACTCTGTGTGAGGCTGGACTGGGGCTCCCTGTGTTATGTATGTGCCCATGAAAACATCCCCCATCCCTGCAAGTGTTTAAGCCAGGGTTGGATGGGCTCTGAGCAATCTGGTCTAGTGGAAGTGTCCCTGCTTACAGAAGGGTGACTGGAACTAGATGAACATTAACATCCTTTCTAACTCAAACCATTTTGTGATTCTATTAAAGCCTCTCTAAAGGAGAGTGGCTTAGTACAAAGATTAATTTAGGCAATTACTGGGAACATTTCTTTGGGTTCTCCTGCACTGGTGATGATATTTATGTACATTTGGATGCCAGGAGGTTCTCTTGGAATGTCTCCTTTGTCCAGGCTGCGACAGCGTGCAGGTGCAGTAGCCAAGTTGGAATATACTCCTGGAGCAGAGAACAAGCTTTGTTACTCTCTTGTAAAGATTAAGAGTACTGCCAGGAGAAGAAAGACTGCTGCTGAGAATAGAGAAGTCCAGGCAAACTACTTGGGGACAATCTATTTTGTTTGGGAGTAGATTTAGAAGTGGCAGGTGGCAGCTGGTCGACTTCTAGGTGAGTTGGTGAAGTCTCTGTCCTTTTGGTGTTCTTCCCCCATTGTGAAGCAAAGGAAATCCATACAACAACACCTCTTGTCCTTGAGGGCCACATAAGAAGCAATAGAATTAAGAGTGTACCAGTGGAATGACAGCAGCTAAGGAAGAGATTATTTACATGTGCTAATTAAATCTTCTTTCTTTATAATGCAGTTAGCAAAGTATTGGGGATCTGGGATGGGTTGATTTCTCTGGGCTCCTGGATTCCAACATTAGCTCAGAGAACTCCTACACCGGGACACCTATGTCCTCACTCCTTTTCCCGTTTGTCAGGTGGGACCCGTTTCTAGAAACTCACTCATCTGCTCTGGGGTGCATGGCAGAGAAAAGGATGTTGGGCTGACAAGAGCTGGTGCTTGCCTGCAGCGAGTGCCAAGGATGACAAAGCAATTGGGTTTCAGCCCACTGCACTATCCAGCCAGAAGGATGGGAGTGTTTGAAAGGCAGTTTCATCGAGACTGCCTCAACTATCCATTTATCTCTCCTTCAGCCTCCTTACTCTCTGCTGGAACTCCTGCATCCTCCTGGGAATAGTAAGGTTTCAGTTCTTCCAGTCAGTAGCAGATTCATCCCAGGACTGTGTATCAAGTCATGGCAACAAGTAGGGCAGACGACAACAAGCAGCTGTGCTCGTTCCTGTTGAAGGCAAAGGAGCTGTTCCGTGGGGATGGATGCAGAGGTGGGAGCCCTGCCTGTGAGAACAGTCCTGTGTCAGCATCAGGGGCTTGGGAATCAGCCCACGCCCCCAAAACGTCTGGGCAGTGCGTGTGCAGGGCTGGGACAGCTTCTGCTGGAGGGAGCTTTGTCTCTGTGTGTATCTCTGAAGCTCCCAGGCTTATTTTTAAATCCTGTCTTGGTCCTGTGTGCTCAGGTAGCATCAGGGTTGGTTTCCCTGAGGGAAGGAGGAAGGGGAGCACAGAGGCATGGCTCAGGCAAGCTGGGTGCAAGCCTGGTTACGAGGGAATCTGGCCTTTGCTCCCAGATGGCAAAATCCCAATTGCTTCATGCACCTAGTTCCACTGTACTCTGTCACCTGCTTTGGCTGCTGTTTTGATCTCAGTTGAATGAGGATCTCTGCCTGTCTTCTCCAACTTTATTGAGCACAGTGTTCTCAACTGCCTTCACTTCTTACACAGGAAGAGAGCAGGGAGTTGTTTTGGAGGGTTTATCATAGGACAAGGACTAGGTTTGCTGACTCTTTTCTTTGCTCTTCTCTTCCTAATTCCACTGTTTCACCTCAGTTTACCTGCTCAACCTCATATGTACAGGGCCATTTTTTCTGTCCCCAGTCTGTTTTCTTCACTCCAGGACCAGAGAAGGAGACAGTATTTTCTGTGCTAACAAAGTGAGCATTGTTGTAATGCTGTTGCAGAGTGGGTGGATGTGACTGCCGACAGACATATTCCTTCTGCTAGGGTGGGGATTAAGGCTCAAGGTGACTTTGTTCCTTCATAAATTCACTGACTTTCCCCAGGGAACTGTAAGGGTAGGACTGGGAGGGGAGAAGTATGATAAATGAAAGTGTTGGAAGGAAATGCACTTACATAGGCCACGCTACCTAAGAACAAATGTGTGCTCTGTGAGGAGCTCTCACTATTGCTTAAGGTACCACTCAGAGGGCTAAAAATCCCAGGAGGATGTTCAGCTGAGAAGTTGAGCACGGCTCCCTGCAGGCTGCTCTCCCAGTGTAATTGCCTGGGTAAGTGGATTAGCGAGCAGCAGTGTGGCTTGTTGGGGGTTAGGCAGGCTCTGAGGGAGCGAGCAGAGCCCTGTCCCTCACAAGAGGACAAGATGCTGCGGGAAGCAGCGTTGCTCCCTTCCAGTCAGACCTGTTTGATGCCAAAAGCTGTGGCTGACGGCTGGTTGTCATTGCGGGGGCTCGCTGGAAGGGCCCCATGGAAACAGTTCCTTTCAGAGCTATCACTTGTCCTTATCTGCTGTGAGGTGGGTATGGTGACAGCAAATCACATCTTGGGACACTTCTTTGCCTTTGTTGCCATGGGAATCGGTGTCTTCCACAGCTTTGTCTTCTGTGAAAAAAAGAGGGGTATTGTTACCTCCCCTGGCTTGCCCACCAAAATGTGCTGAGGATGAGAGGGGGATTGTGGTCAGCCAGAGAGCACCAGGAGAAAACCTCTGTGCTGGGGACAGGCTGCGAGGTCACTTTGCTTAAAACCTCCCCTGGCCATGCAGGTCCCGCTGCAGTAGTTGCCACACCTGCGCTGTGGGGTGGTGATGCAGAGCACAAAGGGAGGCACACGGGCCCAGGTGGCCCTGCTCCACCAGCCCTGCGTGTCAGATGCTATCAGACCTTGCCAGAGCAACAGGGTTGGGACCTGCCCTTGCATCCACTCCATGGTTAGGTAGAAGAATCTGGGTTGTGTCTGACGTGCCAAAACATGACATCGCTTCAAAAGCCTGGCGTGGCCCAGAGATTCAAACACGGGAACTCAGATGGGGTGCCCTGCCTTTGGGGGAGTGGTAGGGTATGGACAGAGGTGTACCAGGTTTGTAGGAAAGCTACTGTGTTTTGTTTCCCTTCCTGGGGGACTGAGCAGCCCCAGCAGGGATGTGGGAGCCATGCAGCTGGTGCTTCCTTCACAACCAGGAGGTGAAGGCACTGCAGAGCCACTGAGGGCACCCAAGGATTTGCCACGAAGCAGGACCCCAGCTGGGCTCCTAACCCAGGATCTGCATCTCTCCTGTGCCTCAGTTCATGCTCAAGCCTAAGTGAGCTTGTGTGACCCAAGTGTGGTAGGGAACTCCCTGTGTTTGTACCATAGATCTCATCCCTTCCTCCCAGCCCACACTTGTGTCATTTCTTTAGAATTGCAACTGATCTCTATTTTAGTTACACTTCTAGTGTGGATTCCAATACTCAATTAAAAGGTGTCTATCTGCCCAAAACTCCTACGTAATACAGTGGTGGTGTTATTTCCCCCGTTCTGAGGAACTGAGTCAGAGGGAGGCTGAATGACACATCTGAGGTTACCCAAAGGGGCTGAGCGCTGCTGGGAACTACATCTGGAAGTTCCTCTCGCTGTTGCCAGAGCCCTCACCTCTTCTTATGTGGCACTGGATGTGGGGCATCGCCCTGCTCTGCCCCCAGACTTTCATCTCAGCCTCGGCCCTTGGACTCTGAAACAAGCCATAAATACAACCAGCCACTTTCAAGGGGAAGGAGTGATTTATCTCAAGCTCTAAGCTTTTGGCAGTGGAATTAAAAGTAGAATTTGAACTAGTCTGTGCAAAAAACCCACAGTTACAATCCAGTGCTTTTGCTTAGACTTTGATGTTTGTGCTGCTTCATGCTATTCAAAGATACTTTTTAATGTTCATCCATTCAAATTAGAAGTGGTTAAACATAGAAATATAGGTAAGAACTGTGGAAGTCTAGAGCAGCAGGAAAATACCATAGGAGTTTAACATGGAATAGAAAGAAAACACACCATTTTCTCCAAAGTGTGTGCATTTTTTTTAAATATAAAAAAAAAACCCACCTCTGTAATAAGCTGGCTTGAGTCGTTCAAAAATGCAGGAAGTTTCAGTTTCTAGTCTAAGAGAGGCATGTTTCCATGTTTATTCTTTTGCATATGTATGAGTATATACACATGTATAAATACATGATATGCTCACACTGTTTTAGCTCAAACAGTTTTTCTATATTTTTCTCTCTTCAAATGGTGTTGCTTATTCTCTGAGGATATTCATCCTAAAACTCACTTTAACAGAAATGGGCTTCACTTACAGCTTGAAGCTGTTTTTGTTGCCTTTGACCTCTGCTTGTGTTAGGGCTTTCTTGGAAGTAGTCAAGGATATGGAAATAGAATGACGGGATAAAAACAATGAATAATAGAGGGTGGGCAACTACTGAGTCACCATGAAATACTGCCAATGGAGCTTGCTGCGCTCCAGCTCAGCTTGGTCTGGCTACCTACGTCTCATTGCTGAGTTCTTCAAAATGTGCCACTACAGACAGCTGATGCAGCCAGCTAACCACAGGGAAATGGTACAGCTTCAAAGCTCTGGGAATAATAAAAGTCATGTCTGCCACTGCCTGCTTACTCACCCTTGAAACGAGCTGGTATGAAAGCAGCAGAGAGCAGTTTAGGCTCACAAACAGAATGACTCGTAGGCTGTGATGTGTTAGAAATTAGTCATGTTTCTTTCTCTGCTTCTGATTTTGCTCAGAGGTTGTCTGCACTGCCTCGGTCTCTGCCTGCTGTCCTGGACATTGGGCAAGGCAGGAGAGGCAGGGAATGATTGGGGAGAAAGGGGAGCCTCTGGAAAGGAAAACGAAGCCCTCTGATTTGCCCCACCACATGTGGGGAACGCACAGGCCAGCGCTGGCAAACGGCCCTCCATGCCAGCATGGCAGTGCCATTGCATCTGGTCAGGGATTTGCACAGCAGGGGATAAGAATCCCTGATGCTGCCAGCAGGCAGGGATGATGGAGGTTGGGAAGTGCGTGGATGTGGCATTTGAAGGCACAAGGGGATGCTATATTGGCATGGGGCTTCTCATTCAGTACCTTCCCCTCCACAAGGTCTTGCCTTTGCCAGAAGAAAGGAAGGGAAGGTCACCCCATGATTCTCAGGCTTCAAGCTAGCTTCCTCTCCCTGAAACTGTGGGGCCAGTGGGGGGCTGCTTCGGTGGCGTTTTTCTTTCATGAGTCTGAAGTGGGTTAGCTTGGTTTTCAAACACCTTCCTCTAGCCTTTCCTTATTGAACAGCCATATACTTCTGCTGGCAGGCAGTAAACCAGCAGTTAAACCCCATCCCTGTCCCCCCTCCCCACTGCCTGGGGCTCAGCCCTGCTCTGCTGCTTTTGAAGGCAGGCCTACAGAGGCCCATCCACCACGGCCTCAGAGCCTGCTGGAGGTGGGCGCTTGCTGGTTGCCGTGCCCAGAGCCCTGTTTAGCCCAGAGAGCTGCAGACACCATGGGACAAAGCCAGGCCCTTTCCTCCCCTTGTTCTGTCCCAGGAGCACTTGAAGGCTCCCGGCATTTCCACTCGCTGTCCACCTGAGTGGAGACCTCCTGTGGACACCCATCACACATGGGATACCAGCACTGAGGCAAAGTGCAGTGAGAAACAGCCGAGGGAAACGAACCCAGGGGTGGCACCTCATTGTCCTCACCCTCCAAAACTTGGTGTCTGGTGCTCGGGGAGGGAACAACGATGTTGTGGTACTGCTGGTGCCACATGGGGAATGTAAAGTGCTTGAGCAGTGGGTGGTCTGATTTGAGGGATGTGCAGCACTGTATTTTCCCATGCACTTTGGGTGTCCTGGGTTGTAAAGCCTGCTGAGACAGCTGGGTGCTGCTGGAGCCCAGTTCTTCTCTAATGCTTTTTCTTTCTGCCCAGGACCAGGTGGCAGGGGACACACGCAGAGTGGTGGCACAGCAGCAGAGGGGATGCCCACCCACCTGGCGTGTTCCCCTGGCACACCCACCGACAGATGTGATGCTGCACGATCCCACCTGCAGCTCGCAGCTGTCACGGCAAGCAAACCTGGCTTCCCAGTAAGAGCTGAGCAACACTGACAAACCTGAGCAGAAGGGCAGTCCCGGTGCAGTGGCTGTGTTTAACCCTTAAGAGGCCTCCTCGCAGGTGAGGGCAGCTCCCTGCTGTGGGGGCCGGCAAAGGGACCCCCTCCTGGGGGGGAACCGGTGCTGCTGGCACAGCCCAGAGCCCTCTGTTGGGTTGGGGCTCCTTTAATGTTTAACAGGCACAGGTGCACCTGTGCAGCAGGAGGCCGGTGGCAGTCAAAAGAGAAGGGGGTTTTACAGCCCTTGCTGCAGGCGCTTTCTGAAATGTTAATGTCACATCATCTTGCTTCTACTTTTCTGAAGCAGTGAAGCCCAACTCGAGTAAAAAGCTTCCATTGGAGCTCATGAGAGTTGCACATATCAGTTCTTTTCAGCAGTTGGGAATTAATACAGAATATTTTATCCTTTAAAATGCTGGACAAACATTAACTAATCCTCTCAACACCCTTCTGGGATAGGTAAATATTACTCTCTCCCAGGTGCAGAAACTAAAGAGGAAAAGTTATGTGATTTGCTTAAAGCCACAGAGGGAATCAGGTGGGGGTAGAGATGGGGGGAGGTTTTAATAGCTTGTGCCTGTGCTTGGGCTCGTTACAGGTGCTACCTCTCAGTGTTCTTTTATAAGCTCAGCTACAGTGGTGGGGAAATGGGCTGGTGTCTCCTTAGCACTACAAGAAGTGAACCAGCCAATGCATGAGGATCCGGGGTCTGTGAGGAGCATGGGCAAAGGGAGGGGCTTTTGGGGACAGGAGTTCCAGGGAGCACGTGGCTCTGCGAAAGCCCTCTCACTTTGAAGTCAGTTAAATTTTGGCTCACCATCTTCAAGGCAGTACTTACAACTTGTTTCTTCCAGGCTGAGTTTGCCATGGATGGGGAGTGCCCCTCAGGGGCTTAGACCCTAGCTGCCTGTCTTTAAAGTGGGTGATAAGTGTTGTCTGTAGAGCTGCGTTTGTTATCTTTGGGATTTACATCCCAGATACGGTGGCGGGACAGCCCCGTGTTTGCAGAGGGGAGGGAAAGCTGAGCGCCCATCCCGAGGAGGGGGCTGCTGCTGCTGCCTGGGCTCAGCCTTCCTGCAGTGCCTGCTGCTGCCCTCGGCTCGGGGCGGGGGTGTCTGTGGGGCAGCAGCGCCGGGTGCTCCACAGAACCACAGGATGCTGCCCTCCTCTTCTTCGCAGCTGGGATTTTAAATTGCCTTGTAGAGAGGGGGTTCTCTCCTTGTGCTTAAATGCACCACACTAACCTGTCCCGGCTCCCATTCCCAGGGCGGGTTGGCTCATCTCCTCCTTGCTTGTTTTCTCATCTCAGACCTGGCAGGGCTTTAGTTTACAGGTGACAGACAAAATTCAGTGGAAACGTTTGTGTGTGAAGCTGCTCTCACCTGCAAAGGTAAAGGTCACTTTTGGGGTTTACTGAGTGTTTGCCCATTGGATTGCAACCACGGCCACTTCAGGGCAGTCACCATCCATGGGAAAGCCCTTGCTTGTTATCCCTGATCCTGTTTCAGATGCAGTCTGAGGCAAGGCCATGTAGCTGGGAGTCTGTGTCTGTGCAGTGGGTTGCCAGAGAAGGCTCCTGTCTCTGCTGCCTTGTGCCTGGGCTCTTTTAATTAGAGACACATGGTTCATTATTTAAAAGAATATGCTTTACTGGTTGTTTGTTAGGATCCTGCATCTGAGAGTGCTGCAGCTTGTGAGCCTTAAATTAAGCTATAGGAAGGACACTGAGCACCTGGGGAAGGGGCTGCTGCAGAACCAGAGCCTATTGTTCTCTCCCTGAATTGTGGAAAAGCTCTTTCCCCGTGCTGGTTCTTTTACTTGGGAGCCAACTAATACACACGGCAGTTTGCTTCTCTCTCCATCTGTTCCAACTTCAGTTTATTCATGGCTCTGTAGGTATTGTACACTCAGCTGCTTTTTTTTTTTTTTTTTTTTTTTTTTTTTTTTTTATGGTAACAGTTATCCTTTTTTTTTTNAGGCTCCCCTTTTTATGGTTCACTTACTTGTTTTGTAGGTCTCTGGCTTCCTTGTCAAGATTTCTCTTTTGTCGTATTAATTGGACTTAAATCTATAGTCAGGTGCTGCACGTGTGCTTCCTGTGTACACCTTAACCATCTGCTGGGTTTCATCTCCATGGCACCCAGGCCAAATTCCAGCTCTGGTAATGACAACCTGCCTCCCTGCATTTTTCCTGTGCTTTTAATTGGCTTTAGTTCACTTCTTTTTTGTTTGTTTTTTTTTTTTTTTTATCCTGTCCTAATGTGCCCCTCCACTCAGTGGCAAGGGGGGGTGGTCTGGGGTGGTGAGGAGCTCCAGGCTGCCAGCACCCACCTGGAACCAAGATGTCCAGCACCACGAGGAGCAGCCACGACACAACATGATGACTGGAGAGTGAAATGGAGAAAACATTGCACTGGAAACAAGATGCACATTTTCAGTACTGAAAGCAGTTGCATGACTTTCAGAGGGACACACTGAATTTTGCATTGCCCCGAAGTTCTTCCAGGGAGAGAGTAGGTGGCTTTCTGAAATTGGTGCTGTTTCTTCCTGCCGGCCCTTCTGTCCAAACAGATCAGCTGTAGTCCCGGCGGGAGGGCAGAACAACAACTGATAATGTTTACCTTGGTCTTAACACTCCTAGATTCTGATACTGTCAGGATAAAGCTGATGTGTCCGAGTGATCCCAGAACGTATTGAAGCTCCAGGAGTCTGTCTGGTGCTGTCGCCTGGCTTATCTGGCACTTTAATAGCACAGCAGTTGTTAGCTTTACAACCGGGTTTTGGGAGGACCAGACTGATGTCTGTGTTTGGGAATTGCTCTGTGCAGCAACATGGTTTTCTGGGAGAGAGCAGGTTCTTGCTACTCTTTTTAAAAAATACTTGAGTTTCATTACTATTGAGGAGATTCTCTAATGCTCAAAACTTGCTTAAAAGCATAGCCTGAACTCCTTATTCACTTTGTCTATTTCTTCCTAGCCTGGAAGCTTTCTCTTCTCTCTGCTAATCCTGTTACTTCCAGTGACAGCCCCAGCCACGGGGGTGAGCCACTGGTATGGCCCTGACTCGCCTGTGCTCTCCGACAGGGAGTCCTTGCTGTCACAGCCTGGCTCCAGCTGTCACACTGAGTGCTGTATGGATGACTGTGGGCACCCAGACGGTGGGATGGATGGATGGACGGATGGATGCAAAGCCCGGAGCTGCCGGTACTCATCGAGAGGGTGGGTCCCTGCTGAGGATGGCAGAAACACCTGCCTCTTATCCAGCCTTTTATAGCAGGTAAAATCTTACTGGTCAAGGGCACAACAGTCATAGAGACTGGATTGCAGGCAGGGCAATGATGAGCACCAGTTTTTGCTTCAGTAGGCAAAACATCCATGGGACTTCAAATTCCTGGTGGAGGTTTCTACTGCTTTGGAAATACCAAAGGAAGGTTGGCATTTTGGGAGTATTCAAGGGAGTATTGCCACATGAAGTTATACCACCTTCTGGTCTTATGTGAACAGTGGAAGGGCTTGTCCTTGCAGAAGTCTTGCCTGCCACAAACCTTCTCTTGAAAGAGCTGTAAGCTGCCTGTGTTCCCTTTCTCTTAGAATCAGAATTGTTTATGTTCGAAAAGACCTTTAAGATCATCAAGCACAACCATAAACCCAGCATAGCCAAGAGGATAAAGTACCTGTACCAAAGTCTGCCCTAGCAAAGCAGGGTTGAGGACAGAGGAAGCAAGACCAGCTCTTATCAATGAGCAAAGCAGTACAGCTAGCAATAAACCCAGGCTCACTGAAGAACCCTGTGAGCCCCAATCCAACAAAATCCTTGCAATATTATACATTATTTGTCTTGTGAGGGCTTTGTGAAGATGATGGCCTGCTCAGCAGTGTTAGGCATGCACACACGTGCAGGTAGGAAAGTGTCTGTCCTGAAGTAGAGTCCAAGTCATTGAAGCAGGTGACAGGGGCAGGAAAGGGCTGTGAGAAAGAAAGGGCTGTGGATCCCGTTTCCCTGACAGGGCATAGGCTGATTATAGTTCAGATTTTCACAGTATTTGGAAGCATGGAGATGTGGGGAGGAGGATTCCCTGAATGTTGCTTGCTGGGATGCTTCATAGAATGACCTTTGGTGCACCTCTGAGTGAGTAAATATCCTTAAGGATTTGGTCTTTTACTTGTGAGACCTGAGACTTCAACACCAACTTTCCAACTCTGAAACAGACTTTTAACCATGGCAGCATCTTTAATTTACTACAAGGTAATACCCTGGGTCAGATTTGATTGTTTCAGATGTGTGGGTTGGTTTACCAGTGTAGAGGGTCAGCACTTTACTTGTGTGTGTCCCGACACTCTGTAGCTCTAATGTCTGTATTGATGGAACAGTTTGTGAATCCTAGTGGATCTACCACTGCTCCTGTGAGAGAGAGAAGTGGGTTTTCAATTTTTACAAGGAGGTGGTGTGGCATAGAAGAAATGAGGCTTTTTAACTCAGTGTCAGGGGAGAAGGCGCTGGCATGGCTGTGAGCATTGCCTCAGGTGGGCAGCATCCTGCCTTCCCCATGGGGATGCTTACAGCAGGGCGCAGAGGTCCCCCTGGTTAACGACTCTGTCAGTGCTCCCTTCTCCTGCCTCTTTCCCTGTTCCCACAGATCAGATCAGCCCTCTGTGCCACAGCCTGTCATCTGATTTATGGGAGCCATAAACTGCAGAGCAGAAAGAAATAAAAATACTAAACACTTAGTTTTTTAAAAGGCCAACAGCGCATTGAAGTCTTGGTGATAATTTGCTCATAAAGAAATATTATGCTTCAGATCATAATCCCAGGCTGCAGATGGAGGCTGAGGTCTGGCCTGAGTCTCTCACACTTAGGCTGTAAAAGGAAGGCAATGGGATGAAAAAAACCACATAACATGTGGGGATTAGGCTCTGCTGTCTTGCTGTCCATCCCCTCTGATGCCTGGGAGGTCTTGTGGAGAAGTGCTGATGTTCTCCAGAAAAAAATCTGTCCTGTGTTGGAAGGACAGTGGGCTCATGGAGGAATGAGAGGCAAGAACGGAGGGGAGAATAATAATCCATGAGCAACAGTCAAACAGCTGAGATTTACAGGCTGTGTGCAAGTGCCCAAGGGGTGAGTTGAGGGCTGCTCCCCTTGGCCTGAGCAGGGGGGCTCACCTAGTGATCTGTAGTATTGGCAGCATGGACAGCCAAATGCTTGCTGGTGCTGCTTGGGCTGCAGTAGCCTTTAATAATTGTTGTTGAATGCTGATTTTTGGTCAATGCAGATGGGTGTCTCAGTTTCCAGAGGCGAAAACCAGCCCTCTGCCAGTAAGAGCAGAGAAGCAGTAGGTGTGTGAGCAGGTGAGACCTTCACTGGTGTCAGTGTTTGACTGCTAGAGACGTCTCCCAGCTGCCCCAGGCAGGGGCCTGTTTAGGGTGGATAAAGTTCCTGGCTGGTTTGGTTTCCTGCTACAAACACTGTCTGTGTCTGTCTGCCTACTGGGCTTGCACTGGGGACAGGCACCTGGTGGTTAAAAGCAATGCATTTCTTCAAAGGAGATCAAGGACTGCACGGCCATTTCAGTGCAGACATATTGTCTCCTATCTGATCTTCTCCACCTTACTCTGTCAAAACCACCTATTAGTACACTGCCATCTCAAAAGAATCTTGCTATGATGCTGGTGGGGTTGCAGGAGGGCAGGAAGGTTGTCAACCATCGTTTTTTTCTTCTTTTCCTTCTGTCCTTTCCTGATGTCCTCCTGACAGGAAGGCTGCTGGCAGCACCGTCTTGTGTCCTGGGCAACACAGAGCTTAGTTGCCTTTCTCAACTCTTCTTCCTACAAGAAACTCTCCTTTGAAAGGAAAGCTTTCTTTCTCAGATACACATCCTAAACATGGTGATGTAGGGCCACTTACAAAGACATGGGAACTGGGAGGAAATTGTCACTTATGGGGTTTTCCTCAATTTTTTTTTTCTCTAATAATAAAAATGAACAGGTATTCCATGAATCCCTAACTCTTTTCTGGGACTCATAACATTCATGAAGCCTGCTATTCCAGCTCTGTTCCAGGTGCAGCCTTAGCAGTGGTGAATTATGCTCTCCTCAAGGCCTGCTGGCCATGCTGCCCCTGACACTGCCTGCTGTGCAGTTTGGGTTTGCAGTCAGAGCACACTGCTACTCGTACACTGCTTGGCAAGCCCGTAACTCCCTGCTCCTTTTTCACTTGGCAATCACCTGGCCAGTCTGTTCCCAGCCCATGTGGATGCCTGCTGTTACTCCTCCCCAGGGCGGAGCTTCACACTCCCATTCCTGTGCATCATGAGGCTGCTGTTGACCCAAATGCTGAATTTCTCAAGGTAGTTTTGTATCCTCAGTTTGCTGAGAGTATGACCATTCTCCCAGGCTACATTAAAGGGTTGTTATAAGTCCTTGAGAACTACTGAGTTCAGCCTTGCTGCATCTCAAAGGCTTGCTGGCGGTCTCAGTAGACACATGTTAATGATAACCAAAGGGGCAGGGTACTGCTTTTCAACAAGTACTTTCTTAATTAAAATAAGAAGGCTTTAACAAGAACAGATTCAAAGCATAAGTAGCCTGGTTGAAATGGGAATCTGAAGTATTTGACTTCCCCCACAAAGATGCTGCTCAGGCAGTTCTGGGGTGGTCCTGGGCTAAGCCTGTGCTCCAGTGGCAGGAGCTCCTGAGCTCCTCATGCAAGCAGGAGGGTTTCAAACACTCTTCATCAAGGGCATGAGTCTAGTTTAACTCTCCCTGGGGAAAAAAAAAGTCACTTTTACCTTGTAAATTAATCCAGTCAAGAGTGTTCCCTCCTCTGCAGCCCTTTACAGTATTGACTACCATAGGAGAAACTTCTCCAGGAGAGAGGGCTCACAAGCCATTTCTCCTCTAGTTAGAATAGGCAGTTCATTTTCTTGGGGAAATCAAAACTTTCAAAAATTTTGGCTGCCCCCATCTTTCCCCTAGTGTTTCCTGAAATGTTTAACAGCATCCTCTTCGCCTGTTTCCCAGAGACTGAGTTCCTCTTTGCGGTCAAGGTTTCTCTTCCCTCCTCCTTAGTCACTGAGAAATAAGGACCTTGTTAGTACGTCTTTGCAGGGAAAACAGATGATCCTGATGGCCAAAATGCATCATTTCTTCTGGTAAGTGGCTGCAGAAGTGGAACTTCGCTCCTTTCTCCAATTGTATTTGCTTCTGCAAACATGAGGCAGAAGGGATGATTTCTCCCACCAGACAAAAACTACATTTGTAAGTGTGATGAGTGTTTAGTGATGCCTTTTAATAGCATACAGAAAGGAATCAGCTCTGAACTTCATTCCCCCAGCCCCTGCCTTTGATTAGAGATGACAGGTGATGTGTCTGTGCAGGTTTGGCATTAGGCACTGGTACCGTGTGAACAGCAATGAACATCTCGCTTCCAAAAGGGCTGAAATAGTGGCCCTTTATGGGTCACAATAAGCAATAGCAGAGTGTTCTCAACTGGTGCCAGAAGTGGTTGATAAATCACTGATTGCTCCGACAAAATGCCTAAAAATGAAGAATGCTTCCAGGAACTTTACTTGGGGGTTCTCAACTCTGACCTTCACAGAGCACAGATACTTACAAAGAATAATCCAGAGATACTGTTCATGATAAAATATATACATAAACCCCCTTTAAACAACAGAACTATATGCTCTCTGGACATCTGCAGGTTTGGATAAGCAAGCAACCACACCTGTGCATTGTCCTGCAATTCTGTGTAGCCTGGTCTCTTGGCTACCAGGCCTCAGGCTGATATGCACACTGGTTTGGGCAGTAACTGCACAGCAAATGAAACCTGTTTGCCTCTTTTGCTTGTGAGCCTTCAGGGAAGCCGAGGGTAGCAAAGGATCTTTGGCTGCTCTGCTGGTAGGGAGGGAGTTGTAACTGCTGTGTAACCTCTTCTCGCTGGGTAACTCGATCCCTGCAGCAGACGTACACCATGGTAAGTAGTGGTGATCCCAGGCCAGGCAGGATTCAAAGCATGCCACCTGCTCAGAAACTCTTTTGATTTGATTTTGTTTCTGGTGCCATCCTGCCCAGTGATACCTTTGAAAGGCTGCACTCACAGCTCCATCCATCAGTGCTTGTCTCTCAGGTTTGATCAACAGTGAGCTCTCACCTTCCTTTCCACTGTGTCCTTCTTGCAGGTCCTCTGTGTGTACCCTCACTGCCTCCAGTGGGGTGACCATGCTCCATGTCTGCCAGGGTCACTTTTCCCTCCAAAGGAAAGGCCTCTCAGGAGCAGCAGATAGAAAACCAGCCCTGGGAACTCTGCATTTCTTTTGGAGGTGAGCTGGCTTGTGTGGGCTTAATGGCCTGACGAGAGGCTGGCTGTGGGAACCTTGTGTTGCTGTGTCTCCTTGCACACAATTCCCAGTGCTGGGAGATACAGCCCCGCTGCTCTCATCTGATGCTGCGGTGCCACACTGGCTCCGCTACCCACCCTGCTTGTCCAGTGGCAAAGTGATTAATTTCCCAAATGACATCATATATTCAACACTTTAATTGGAGCACTGGAGGTGTAATAAGACTAAGGTACAATTCCAGCTGTAGGGGAGACACTTAAAACATGCAGTGTAATCTGCCTTCTTGGCAGAGAATTTCCTCCTAAAACTGGGTATGTTTTTGGGCATCACTTGGGTGCAAAACTGTTTTGTCACAAGAGGAGAAAGGACCTTGATGGAGAGGGGTGCAGTAGAGCAGAGCTAACTCCTCAGGCACGGGGTGGTGAAGGAAGCCTGTCTCATGCCCAAAGCAGTGCAGTGGATGTCTCTGAGCAGATGGGCAGTGGTTGCTTTCTCTGCACGTCTCTTTTATTCCTAGGAAACCTGCGCTATATTCTTTTCAAGTCTGCTGTTCCAGAAGAGCAACTAAATATGTGCTGAACTTTGATCATGTGAGTGTTGGTGTTAATAAGTTACAAACCGACCTGAATGCTTTGCAGGAGCCAAAGCCAGCCTGGAGGAAGTTCTCTGCTTTTCAGTAAGAGGCACCTTGTTACACCTCGTCCCATTCCCATCAGCTTCATTAACTCAGGCAGCCTTTCCAAGCTTGGATTTCAAAATGGCTCTTGTATTAGTTCAGCTCTGGGCTGATGCAGACAGTTCTCCAGCTGCTGAAATGCCACTCTGCAGGTACACCAGCTTGGTGCTGGTCTGGGGGAGCAGAGCTGCTGTGTCCCTTTTTGCCTGGGGAGACAGGGAGGGGTCATGGAAGAGGCGTGGAGAGAGGTCAGAAGCCCTGCCACCAACCTGCTGCCCAGCAGGTCTTTCCCCTTTCTTTCCCAGGTCTTTCTGCTTTTCCCCAGTCTTTCCCCTTTCTCTGACTTTTTGAAGATAGAGGCCTTTTGCTTTTGTCTGGCTTTTTGCTTTATCTGCTCTCACAGTCTTCTCTCATTTGGTGGCTTTGGGAAAGACTGCCTTGCTTCTGCAACTTAGATGTTGCTGAGAATCTCTTGTCCATCAAACTCAATATGATTCCTGCTTATAAAGCACAAATATACTTTAAAAGAGCTGCTGAGGCTTCACTGTGAAGCAGGAAAACTCAAAGAAGGAAGTGATGCTGTTTAGATTCAAGGTTTCTACCCTTTTTTCTTTTGTTAAGTAGGAATTTTACAGTTTTCTTTAGCAAAAATATATTCCTGAACAAAATTTTTCTGGAGACTTCCTTGTTGGTGGCCATAGAAGTTTGTTGCAATAATTTATTTAGAATTTATTTAAAATATACCAGATACAATGAAAAAATAGGAAGAGAAACTGCACTTTGGCTAGAGCCTTCCTCTTTAATGGCACTCCTTAGTAACAGAAAATGTCAGAAACTGTGAACAAAACTGAGAAATGGGCTTAGTTGTATGTTGCCTCCTCACCATCCCTGTCCCTTGTGGACACCCTAAGGCTCTGCCAGCAGCACCCCTACAGCAAGTGTCCTGGTGCTTGCTCCTGGACCCTGCTGTTCTCTGTGCCAGAGTTCCCAGCACTGCTGTCCCAACAGCAGAGCAGGAGTGTACTGGGGCTTCTTTGTGGTCCTAGGTGCTGTCCCTCAGGAAAAAGCTTTTCCTTTAGGTTTGGACCTTTTCTTTCTGTCTTTGCTTATGTTCCATTGGCCATATTGCTCAAATGACACCCAGAGCATTGCAGGTATTTCTGTGAGTGGCTCAGATTGGTTGTGTGAGCAGTGCCGGTAGAGAGGAGCCAGACAGCCGAGGGCGGCCAGGGCAGGGACTGCACAAGGCAGCGTGCTGAGTCCGGATGAGCCACAGCTCTCTGGGGCTCTCTCGCTGGAGCTGATCCACGTGCTACAGCTGGGATCAGGGAGTGCTGTAGTCCTTTGGGCAGTGGCGTGGGCAATGTGGGGACACCCTGCTCCCTGCACTGGAGAGACCTGGCCTTCCCCTTCTTCTCTCTGTCCCGGTCATTCCAATGCCAGGGTGCAGTGGCAGTGGGAGGAGAGCTAACAGTGTGCTGTAGCTAGGGACTGGCCCCTGGGGAGCGCTTGGCAATTGCAGCTCTGCCCTGAGACAAGGCGATCTGGATCCTGCCACCAGCCCTGCAGGACTCCGGAGGTTGCAGTGCTGCAGCCGCAGACGGGGCTCGCACAGGGGGTGTCACAGCTACTGCTTGACAAAGCAGCGGAGGTTTGGCAGAGGTGTCTGTGCTGCTCCTAAGGCTGAGAGGGATACAGGTGGCGTGACGGGTGCTCGGCGCATCCCAAAGTCCGTGCTCCCAGATCTGCTGCCTCACTGCCCCCTCTAGCCAGCGGCACCAGCCCGTGGTCAGCGATGGGGGGCTAGGGCAGTGCTCACACTCCCCTCTGCAGGACCTGGTGACCATTCCCCACCTCCCAAAGGCATCCCAGGGTCAGTCTCTGGCGGCAGGAAAAGCTGCTCCAGAAGGGGCTGCCGAGTGCCCCGTGTGCGTGGAGAAACACCCGTGTCCCGTCCATCTGTCCGCGCCGCCCCGCGCCCCTGCTCCGTCCCTGCCCTCTGGGGCTGGGGCAGCGCGGGCCCGTGCCCCGGACGGGCGCGTACGGCAGGGCCAGGGCAGGAGGCTTTCCGCACCCGAGGGCTCCCTTCAACAAAGCCGTGTCTGTCCTGCTCCCACTCTTCCTGCCTGTGCGCTTGGGGAGCGGGGGGCTGGAGGAGCACAAAGGGCCCCAGACAATGGGGCGAGCGGGAGCATTCCTCACACCCACGGCGGCCGGGAACGGGCTTTGTCTGCAGCCGCTGCCTCCCTCCGTGGCGGGGGCAGGCGCTGCCGCCCGTCCTCGCCGCTCCTTTGTTCCTCGCTGCCTGCCAGGGGTGAGACAGGCAGGTGAGCGGCGGCGAGGCAGGGGGCTGGCGACGTGCGGCGGCGGCCGCATATTAATGGGTTTCTCCAGCCTGTCGCTGGGTGTTTGACTTGATTCATGAGACTCCTTGGTCGGATGCGGCCGGCAGGGAGAGCGAGCAGGGAGACAGCCATTGTCTGCCAGGCCTGGGGCCCTGCCGGTGCTGCTCCGGCGGCTGCCACAGCCCCAAAAGCGCTTCGCACCTTTGCCCCGCTGTCTTCCCGCCCGGGGTGTCCGTCTGTCCCGGCCGGGGCGCGGTGGGGCTGCCTGGTACCCGCACCCCACCCGTGTCCCGGCGCTGGGGAGAAGGCAGGTGGGCGGCAGGCAGCCCCCCAAACACACCGCCTCGGAGAGCGAGAGCATCGTGCTCCAGCCGCGGCAGGCTGCGTCCAAGGAGGGCCTGTGCACTAAAAACGCTTCCATCCAGTGCCTTAGTGACACCAGGAAAATGCTTTCCGTGGATTTTTTTTTTTTCTTTTTTTTTTTTAATGGCTGCTGTAGATGTCACATTACATTTTATGGTTTGCTATAATTTTTAAACAAAGCAAATAGGCAGCTGGTGGACAGGTATTAAACAAGCCTATCTTGAAAAGGCTGATTCAGGTACAGCATTTGATAATGCTCATGTTGGAAGGGTGTGGATGATAATCCCAGAGAAGAAAAACAAACTGGATAGAGTGCACTCCATCACGCTGACAAAGACCTGAATTGTACATGCTGGGGTGCAAATAGGATTGTTTGCATATTCAGCTGACTCGCTCTTCCCTTTTCCCCATCCCCAAACATAGGTGGTGCCTGAGCTCCTTGGGGAGCTGTTTGAGTTGGGGGGGACAAATGTGTATGGGGGAGGGGGGTAAAGGAGCATGTGGAGGAGGAATGAGAGCAGAGAGGGTGCTGATTTCAGGGGCTACAATAGAAAGGGCCTAGCTGGTGGGGAAAATGCTTCAGGGATATAGTTTATCAGACTGAATATAGGAAGCTACAGATAAGCTTGTCTGACAGGCTTCCTCTTATATCCCTGACATGCAGTTTATCCCACTCTGAACTAGACATTCGCTCTCCAGAGCAAAATGAAGGTTCAAGGTTTGATTTCTTTTTTTTCCCCTTTCTTTCTCAGCTGTCAAGGAATAAAACTGAACTGAGGGGGAAAGGAGCATTTATTCCCAGTGGGTAAAGAGAGGAAGGCTGAAATGAAGGATTTCCTCCAATGATAGCACTCCCTGAGCAGCAAACCCCACCTCTGAGTTTCCAGTAAATCTACAGGGAGTACAAAGCAAACCAATCAAGAAACGTCAAGGTGTATTTACTGTCCTATTAACCTGGTGCCCCTTTCCCTCTCTGGCACACGCTGGCGGAACACAAAGGTCCACCCCAGTGCTGTGTGCAGGGGAGGGAGCATGGCTGTGAGCCCAGCTGGGGCAAGGTGACCAAATGGCTCCCGACTCCTGCTCTCCAGCCATCACAGCATGGAAAGGGGGTGCTGGAGGTGAGCCTGTTTTGGGAACAGTAGTGCTTGGGGATTGTGCCCGTCCTTTGTGCTGTCCGCTCTCAATGAGGCAGAAATTTAACTGTAAAGAGGAACTCACACACACTTACCTGCAGCTGAAGCCAAAGCAGCTTATGTTAGAGATTACCTAGACTTGACTGCTGTCAAATACTGGCTGCAAGTGAGATGGGTTTCCTGAATGCCATGTTTTGCTTGGTGGCACATCTCGAACTTTTGGAAAGAGCTTTTTGAAATAAGCTTGTCTTCAAGATTTTTGCAGGTGTCTTTTTTTTCTTTTTTTCTTCTTATAAAGAGAATTGGGCAATGACAGAATTTTGATGAAAGTTACCTCTTATTCTCTTTCTTCATAGCCCAATGCCATCCTGAAGAATAAAGGAAATGCCGATAAATTGGGTATATTCCCCATCTAATGTTCCTCTGTGCTGTCCTCAGAGCATGTCCTGCCCCTAGTTGCTCTGTTAACTTGTCTCTTCTTATAACACTCTGTACATAAAACACAACTGGGCGCTTTTCGCTCTGATTAAAATCATGCTGTGCAATAGGAAATACAAATTAGCTCTGGCCTTTGGGCTCCTGACAAGTTTCCAGCGCCGCTTTCAACACCACAGAGATTGTGTAACTCCATCTGTGCGTGCTCTGTGTGGTGACGTCTCCCCCTCCGTCATGAGCTGGGCTGGCTGCCACTCATCCAGGTTCAGCTGTTAATACTTCAAGCAGCTTTTAGAACTGAAGGAGAAAGAGATATTGCCAGCAGCTGGGTGAAATGCAGAAACCAGCTTTTCCTTGCTAGGAGACTGTGTGGGAAGGGTTAACAGGAGGAGGATTTCCTAGGTAATTCCCCCAGTCTTGATGTTTGTGCAAATACCTCCCTCTCGAATGTATCATTGGGGAGCTCAGCACAGGAGAGCCAATGCTTCAGTACAATATTAACCCCTGAAGGAAGAGCACAGTAGCCTCTTATTCAAACTACAGCTCCAGTTTGTGTTGCCATGAAGCGCACAGCACTTTCCTGCTTCCTCCAGGGATTCAAGCCAGGCACACTGCGTTACATCATTTCAGCGTTGCTCACAGAGGGGCTGAGGCTCCAGCTATCGTGTCACGTTTTCAGCAGAAACCTTTAAGTCTCGGCGACTTCCTCTGAGGATGTTGAAGCAAACAGTGCCCAGACCTGTGAGCGAACAAGTTGCAAATGACATCGCCGGTTTGAAACGGTGCGTGGGCACGACGTGGGCGAATGTTCCCTGCACTGGGTGTTTTCTGAAGGTCTCTGAAGCATGAGGCATGACTGAATGACTTCTGTTTTCTTTAAATGATGAGTGGGAGAATTTTGAATCGTTGGTCTGCTTTTATTTTTGTTAAATGTGTGTGGGCTGACAACATGACTCAGTATTTTCTCTGCAGATGCAAAGATCATACTGCCAATTCTGGGTATATTTCTGACAGTTTCCTACGGAGAACTGGAACACTTTTTCAGTCCAGAGCTCTGCTTTTCGGCAGCCTTAAGCCTACTGATGTGAAAACAAGTGATTTTAAAAATGAGTGTTTTGCCAAAATGTACATAAATACACTGAAGAAATGACCAAACATGGGGGAAGTCCCTCTACCCCCATGTTTTCCCAACAGTTTATCTGAATTTTTCATGGCCATCAATGTCTGCTTTTTCTTTCCGATTCCCCCTAGCCTCAGTTGCTGCTGGGCCATCTCTTTGACTGCTGGATGTCATCTCTGGTGTTTATGTCCTGCTGGGTGACAGCCACCATCCTGTGACTGATGGCTGTGAGTTGTCCCCTCCTCACAAGAGACAAGTAGGCATATTTGTGGGTACATGTATGGGGTTCAGCCAGAAGTCCCAGAAAACTCCCCTTTCTCCCTTCTGGCAACCTCCCTGCTCTGCTCTCCCTTCTTCATCCTCCCTTTATGCCATGTACAGCATATGCCGTGTGCTCTGGGAGATACACAAAGCCAGGCATGGGCTTTGGATGCTTTTACTGTGTAACAATGAGTGCCCTCTTCCCCCATACCCTCTTCTCCACTAATGTGCAGTGTGCTGGTGGTTATGTCTGATAAGAATAGGTGTCTTGCTAAGACCCTCACCCATAATCATAACTCAGCATTCTAGAGCTACCAATAAACTGCTTTCCCTGCTGATAGCAGCCCTCAGCCCTGTGGACCTTGCTGAAGATCTGTGACTGTCTAGAGAATAACAGACTAGTGGATGAAGGACGTTGCACAGCAAAGGTTGTCTGTGAAGATGATGTGCCTGTAGATTCCTTCTGCAGAGCGTGCAGAGTGAAATTAATTCCCTACACTCTGCTTATTTGATTGCTAGCTTCAACCACAGAAGAATTCCCACACTCAGTCCCTAGCAGTGGCCTTGGCTAATGTGACCTGTACTTAGCACCATGACCCAAACCCCACTACAATCCTGACTATACTGGCCCATACAACACTGAGCTGTACCTGACCCATATATGCACAAGCATGTATTACAGTACTAGGCAACTGTATCATCTTCCTGCCATTCTAGTTCCTCAGTCCTAAGATCTTCTTCCTATTCCTGGCATTTTCTGTAGCTTCCACTGTCCACCCATGGCAATATTTCACCCTGTGCTTAAGGCTGAACACATCCATCATCCCTACAGAACTCATCAGAAGCCACTTGACATGCTTGGCTCAAGTGTCTTTGAAGATTTATCTCATAAGGATAAGAAACAGGTAGCAGGCCTTATAATTTCTCCACAATCCTCACATTATTCAGGAATAATCCTACACTTCAAGACCTTTTTACCCCACAGCCTGATTCCAGCCTTAAGGATAAACTATCAGCCAGCATTCCTTGAATCACAAGCAGAAGCACTCTGCCTTCCTGAGTACCAGCACTCAGGCTTGCCCTCAAGAGCAAGGAAAGAGGTGGTGCTCTGTAGTCCTTGGTGTCCCAATCTCTAACCCTGACTTTGGAGTCTGAAAAGCCGATGCTCTTTACCTAAAGTCCTGTACCTCTGAGTGCCAGAGCCATTCACCCCTGCCAGCCCCAGCCCACAGGACTGTGTTTCTAATGTTTTTGCTGGAATCCAGGCATGGAAATGGAGAGAGCCACTGGGACTTGCTTGGTGTACAAGCTGCAAGTTGTGTTTTTCAGGGGTTGTTCTTGATGGGGCAGAGCAGGTTTTGGTGGATTTTAGGGTGGAAAGATTATGTTTGGGCATGGCTCGAAGGACTAACTGGCTCGCTCAGCTGCTGAGGGGACAGTAGGCTGGGTACAAAATGGGGCATGGGGGAGTGTGACAGTGTCTGTACATCAGTGAGTGAGCAGGGAGTCATGGTGTGTGGCATTGATCACTCTCCTTTCCTAAAACAAGCTTCTTTGTTCCTGTCTTCTTACTTCTCACTGCCCTTCCACTGCTTCTTCATCACTGTCTGCAGCCTTTTCCTCCAGCCTGTGGATTTGCAGAGTTACCTGCTGCTCTAGAGCTGGTTCTTCGACCCTCCCCAGCCCTGTGTCATTGCTGCTTTGCCTGCTTTTGGCAGCCAGAGCTCAGCCAGAGGCCAAGCATATGAACCCTGTGTTTCCCATTAGAAGGTGGTCTGCAGACTGCATTTCACGTTGGTGTGTCTTGCTGGTTGGGAGACACGAATGGAGAGTGCTATGGCCCCGGGTGTTTTCAGGTGCCATTGTGTTGCTGTGAATAATGAGCTTGCTTCTGAAGTTTTTTGGGGATTGGCCTTTAAACTTGCTTCACATACTTATTTACATTGAAGATAGGTATTGGATTTTTTGTTTCTGAACTGCATTTAACAAGACTGTCATAGAAAAGCTCTCATATTTCTGTGAGGAATACTTATTAAAAGGGGTTTTGTAATTGTTATGGTGTGTGGTCCTCAGCTTTCCTGAACTTTTGCTGTGTTACATTCAAGTATAGTCTAGTGTAGTTTGAAAGAAAGCTTGGAAAGAGAAAAGCTGATAGCAGGTCAGACTGAGGGAGGTGGAGCTGGTTTATGCCGCTTTTCTTGCAGCAGATGAAGTTGATATTCCCCACCTGCTTAAGGAGTGCCCGCAGCAGGCTGAATCACCAACACACCTTGTTCTGAAATAAATCACAGTGGCAAAACGATATTGCTTATGGCAGTAGGCAAAGTGCTTATTAAATAGTGAGCATTACTTTGCATGCTTAAGATCACAACTACTTTCTTAAAAAAAAAAGAAAAATCCATAATCAAGGCCAGTGAAGGGCAAGTCCCCACAGGGTGCTTCCTCATTCTTTGCACTCTCACTGATGGGCTGCTTTCTTCTGTGTCAAGTGAAAACTTCCTCACCCAACCTGGTAGCACCGGACTCGCCCTGAGCCCAGCCAGGTCTCCTCCCCACGTAGCGCACGTTTGGCAGCCTCACCCCATCCCTCCTGGGAATACCCACCCTATTCCTGCTGCCTTACCGAGCTCTTCAGTGGGTTTGTCGTTTGTAGACACTTCCTGATACCCAACATGTGTGCATTTTTATGGCCAATTTGGATAAAGTCATCACTCCAGCTGGTAACTGCAGCTTCCAGATAAGACTGACCACGTGACAATGTAAGAAACACCCAACTAAGGAGCAAGGAATTGTCCATTTTCAGACTCCAGAGTGGCTACATATACCAACACTTTGCTGTACAAACACAGAATAACAACTCTAACTGGAACAGTTCTCTTGGTAGTTGTTACATTACCTGTAATTGATTCTGCAAGAGTTTGCAGGCCTTACCATCAGAAAGCGACTTCCTGGGTGTGCCTTTGAATCAGATTAATAATGGGAAAAAAATATTTTTAATGACAGACCCTTTTGGTATGTATTATTTCCTGAAACTCTAAAACCATCATTTGTTAACTCACTGGTGTTTCTTGCCCCTAATAAATTTTACATCAGATTTTTAGAGGACTGATGTGTCTGTGGCCACATTTTGAGTTGCTGAAATACTGGGATGTGTTGGAAAACTAAAGAGTACTGAAACATCCACAAATAATGTGCTGCAGGTCAGAACCTTGTGCACTTTCTAAATAGGTCAGGGTTTGGTTTGAGAATCTGGTGTTTTTTGAAGATATCCTTTATACTTCATTTATTTCTCTGTTTCATTCTCCATTCAGTCACAGAGCTCGTGTGCTGGATTTATTTGTTTTATATTTCTTTGCTGTCCATTTTGCTGCCAAATCATCATCTCGTGTTGCTTGTCTTATATAAATGTTAACATTAGCAAGCTTCACAATAACAGTCTGGAAAGGAAACATTTACTTCCGAGCTTCCCTCTGCCAAACAAACCTACAGCGTTTGCTTTTTTGTGGCTACTGGTGGCTAAGGCCATGGGTTGTAAAATTATAATGCTGTAGGCAGTGTCTGTTACAGTTATGATTACTGTAACATGCACTTCAACATACTTATTGTTTTGCTTTTAAATTGGTACATTCAGTGTGGAGGACATGGCTCCCCATTCCCTCATAGAATATAATCTCCATAGGTCTTTGAAAGGCTGCAGGAAAAAAACAACTCTGTTTTAAACTCTACTTTTTTGTTCTCGATGACAAATAATGAAAGCATCAGTGTTACTTTTGTGTCCTGAAAGAAAAGGTGAGAGCATGGAACGGAACAGTGATGCACACGTAGGCAGAGAGCTTGACAAGAAATAAACCATTGCAACCCCCAGCTGGGCAGCATGGAAACACTGGCCTGTCCAGGCTTCCTAAAATCAGATGTGCCTCTGCCCCAAGATCCCTCCGGGAAGAAAGCATCACTGCACGTCCCCCAGCCTTCCGCATATGGAATTCGCTTTGTGCCTGATGGCTTTGAGAAAAGGTTTTTCAGAAAGTGCAGCAAACGAATGCTACGTCATTGATCGTCTGTGCCCCGTGGCTGGGTCTTCAACTGCTGGACCACATCAGGAGAGTTCAGCAGGAACCGAGGGAGACCCGCGTGGGTCCCCGTGCCGAGGCGAGCAGGGCCCGCCTGTCCCCGCCAGGTGCCGGGCTGAGGCCGGGGTGGGCAGCCCGGGCGGGGGGGACGAGAGGCGGCAGCACGGGCGCTGCACGGCCCTGCTCCGAGCGAGCTCCGGCGGCTCCTCAGAGCGCTGTCCGGACGGGACGGGGCAGGGCAGCGTAACTCGGGGCAGTGTAACTCG
>VZRO01007835.1:0-85760 GCA_013397915.1 Daphoenositta chrysoptera
ACTTGTGACCAGCTGCCAACTGGCTACAACTCCATTCACCACCACTCTTTGGGCTTGGCCATCCAGACAGTTTTTTTCCCAGCAGAGTGCACCTGTCCAAGCCATGAGCAGCCAATTTCTCCAGAATGCTGTGGGAAACAGTGTCAAAGGCTGCAGTAAAGTTTAGATCAACAACATCCACAGTTTTTCTCTCATCCACTAAGTGTGTCACCTTGTCATAGGAGGAGATCAGGTTGGTCAAGAGGTACCTGCTTCTCACAAACCCATCCTGATTGTTCCTGCTGCCCTGGTTGTCCTGTATGTGCTGCATGATTGTGCTCAAGATGATCTGCTCCATAACCTTCCCTGGCACCAAGGTGAGGTTGACAGGCCCAGCATTTCCTGGATCCTCCTTCACACCCGTCTTGCAGGTGGGCATCACATTTGCTGCCTTCAAGTCTACTGGGATCTCTCTGGTTAGTCGGGACTGCTGGGAAATGATTGCAAATGGCTTGGTGAGCACTTCTGCCAGCTCCCTCAGTACCTTTGGGTGGACTGCACGGAGCTTTGTGTGTGTTTGAGTGGTACAATAGATTGCTGACCATTTCACCTTTGATTATGGGGGATTCATTCTGCTCCTCATCCCAGTCTTCCAGCTCAGGGAGCTTGATACCCGAACAACAGCTGGTCTTACTGCAAAAGACAGAGGCAAAGAAGCATTAGGCACCTCATCCTTTGTCACTGTTTCCTTCCACATCCAACAAAGGATGGAGGTTCTCCTTAGCCCTCCCTTTGTTGCTGATATATTTATAGAAGCATTTTTTGTTGTCTTTTATGGCATCTTTAGAGTGGTTTTAGCTGTGATTCAAGCTAATTTGTCCGATTTGCAGACAGAAGCGGATTAGGAGTGCTTCTGCACTCCTTTTAGCTAGCAAAGGTTAGTTGAAGGATAACTGCCACAGTTAAATTTGCATGTATAATTCAGTACAAGGCATCTTAGAGTTGGGAATACTTTTTTTTGGTACCCTTACCCTTTTGCACTTTGGGCTTTATTCATGCATTTTTCTTTTCAGCTTTATTTGTTTAGGGCATTATTAGATCTGTCTCTAGGCTTCTGTAAACCCTGCGTGTAATGTTTGGTTTGTTCTGCAGGCATCTCTATCTGTATACGTATATACCCACAGGTAAAAATTGTCTGATCGCTTCTATAGTCCTTGTGAATGCAATGTTTGTGTCTATTTATGCCAGGTTATTGAAGGGTTAAGCAGAATTTGAGCAGACATATTTAAGTTAGATAAAATTAGGTCTTTAGCCTGATGTTAATCACAGGACAGAAATTCTTCAAGTCAGACTGTGTCTGTTCTGCTCTGATGATGCTTTGTATTATCCACTCTGAAACAATTTTTATTTTCTCAGCAGTCATTGTATTAAGAAGTCAGTAAGTCGATATTGCAACAGATGGAGTTCAACAGGTGCACTATGAGAGATCCAGATTCTTGTACTAAACATGATCTACCTTCAGAGAGACCAGTGGAAAGAAAGTATAGTCAGAGAATTCAGGCAGGGGAGACCGACCTAGATGCAGGAGGAAGAATAGCAGGTGCATTAAGAAATGTACTAAACAGCAAATATATAAGGATTTTTGGATGAAAAGCTACCTTATTTTAACTTGCTAAACTGACTTAGATGTGCAACCACAACACTGTAGATACTTTTAATTCCTGTGTGCTGCAGAGCCTTATGTTGCCATAATTTGTAGAGTGGTTTGATATCTAATGTCTGATTCTGGCTGGATTTACCCTTTTTCATTTTACACAGGAGTTCAAGTAATAGACTCTTGACTGTTGAGGGTTGTACAAAATAATTTCTGGTAAAGCTCTTTTACGGTGCTATAACTGTTTAAATGTTCTGCCAGAAATAAGATTGTCACTGCTTAAATATCATCTGTGATGTGGGGGATCTGGAGCCTTTCGTAGGGTCCTGTTGACTTTTTACCATGTCTTGTATTTTGCAGGGTAGAAGCAGTCTGCCAGGCCATCTTGCATCCACACTGATTTCTTAAATTTCACTTAATGGGAAATGAAGTTGGTTCAACTGCATTTTGGGGTAGCAGTACTTTCTTGATTGCTACTGCATTGTAGCATGTAGGTGACTTTATTATGTAATAGAGATGAAGGCTGCGCCACATAGTCCCAAGTAGTTAAAATCTAATTAAAGTACCTGCAATAAATAATAAATTTCCTTTATTGTACTCTGTATTTCAGACTATTACAAAAGTTAGTATTCTCTTCTAGGCACATATTAGATCTTGCTACAAGATAGCCGCTATTATCGGGATCAGTTTAATAGGACCCTGCTATAGTTGTTTAGATGTTACAGGTTGCAGTTCTGTTCTAGGAGACCATGAAAAAAGTGGCTTGGGAGCTAGCTGTCCTCTGTTCCCTGTTACTTATTGTGAAGCAGTCATGTTCACCTCACTGATTTTTAGTATCAGATTTTTCACAGGAAGGATATTTTGCTCTTAAAATATATTGTTCAGCTAATGGCCTTTCAATTCCTTCCTGCCAAGCAGATCCTCATGCATCAGCCTTTAACTTAGAAGACCTTGGAGTTAAGCTGCCTCCATCATGTTAAAAACAAGTACAACACAAATCTGATCTTGAAGAAACACCCTCTTGAGCATATTCTTGAATTCGGTGCAAAGCCTTCAGAGTGGCAGAATACAAGGTTTATTGTGCCACAGAGTAGTCCAAGAGCACTCAGAAAGAAACAAACATAGCACTATAGGGTTTTTTGAGTTTGTGATAGTTTATACTGTATTGAGCAGCGAATTGATGCCTCTCAAGAAGCTGACGCTGTCAAAAGATAGAGAACCATTACTGTCATCAATTTGGATGGCAGTTGTAGTGTAGTACCTGGGGTAACGTGTATGTCCATAAAAAAGAAAGCAAGCATTCAGTTTTTGCCTGTAAAAATTTCAAATGATTCTGTTTCCATTGGATCTTTGAAACCTCCTGGGAATTTTGACTGTCCCAAGAAAAATGTCACCATCACTTTCTTCTTAGATCTAAAATGTTGTTACATGTTATGAATGGCAGAATTCACTGGCAAAGTATGCCTTTTAATATTGATAAAACCCATGCTTTTCATAATAATTTGCCTTGAGATACAGACTAGTTCAAAAGCAAGACAGAGAAAAAGTAATGAAAAAGCCTAATAGGCATCAGGGGAAGTGTCTGAAGTTGTAGACAGATATACGCCCACTACAGTGGTGATGGGAAGCATATCGTGGTTTCAGATGGTGGTATATTGTGTGAAAAATACAAATTGTGATCATGGAATGCTCTCAAAAGCTCAGTTTTTTAGCAAAAATAGTGGAGGTGCCCTGGGTTCTCTGAAGAAGCTGAGTGACTGTATGCTCCTTGTAGAATTTTGTATCATTAAGCTACTGGCAGCATGCAGTTCCTGATTTTAGCACTTTCTAAGCGTAACATCTTATTGCACGCAGGGAAAATACCATGCCAAGTAGTGGCAGTGGGAATGCTGTAATCCTTCTTAAACACATTGGGGACATTCTGATATTCTTAATGGTAATTCTTAATGGTTATTCTATAAACATTCTGGTATTCTTCAGGATTTCCATTGAGCTTAGTTGAATGTTGGGCCTGAAAAAATGGGTGCCCTGCTGATTGTGTCATCCACCTTTTTTTCTGCCTTCACTTTCTACTGGTTTACCCTTTGGAATTGCTCTAAAGATATTACAAAAAAGGGGAGTTTTGTTTTTCAGCTGGATTCCAGGAACAGAAATTTCTTCCTCCTATGACTCAAAATTTCCATCATTTTTGAAGTTAGGTGGCCACATCACTGCAAAACTTCCTGCCATTTCGTGACATTATCATTCTTAATAGTATTAGTATAACAAGGGAGCCTTTGCCACATTTTTCTGAGTGGGTGGGTTTGTTCAGAGTTATGAAATCTGAAATCAAAAACAGGTCCATGACCAACTTTGAACCTGAGGAAACTTGGAATGGCAGTACTGGTGCCAATTCTTTTATCAGACATTATGCTTGTGATTGACAGTCAACTTGCAGGACACATATTTCTCTTTCAAATGGCCCTACTTGCACCAAAACCCCTGCAGATCATTTGAGCTTCTCTAAATATAGGGCAGCCTCAGGAGCCATCACAAATACTTGATATTATCTCCGAATGTTATGAGTAATCACATACTCTGATATTTTGATATAAAAACATAAAGACTAAACAATCAAAAATCACATATTTAACCCTCTAAAACCATCAGAATTAGGATGATGTTAAACTCCACATCAGTCAAAGCTGTTATTTTTTCTTTCTGGTGGACTTGTCTTAATAATCTTTCAATCTAGTTAAGCAAGAACTGTGCAAGCCTGTTTTGTGACCCTTGTGAAAATGGGGTAGAGTTAATGTGCTCATGACTCCTTGCGTGTTTGTTGTCTAGTGAGGTGCAGAAGCTTGAGTGTTCAAAGTGGTAACAGCTTCCACATAAAACCATGGTAGGTGTGTATACAGAGAAATTCTAGAAAAAAAGATTTGTGGCTGCATAAAGGACTTAAAATATATATAAATGTGCTTGTTAGAGACAATTCATGTAGTATGTTTCTATTAGAATTAGGACCTAATAAAACCATTCCACTGACATGAATGTAAGTTAAAAAGAAAGGAGTGTGCGATTTTTCTGAAGTAAAATTGCCTGGTGGTTCTTCCATTTTGCAGAGTTATGTCAGTTCTGGCTCAGAGAAGCAGAGGACCACCCTCTGTCTCATGGGTTCTTACACAGGTAGAGCTTGGTGTTTGTTTTCTCCATTCTTACTGTGAGGTCTAACACCATAGGTTTGGGTTGTGGGCACTAGGAAAGGCTCTTTACCTGTCCTAAGTACTTTTGCCTGTAGGTATTGCTGCTCCAAAATTCTGATCTTAATTATTTGAAAATATCTTAAATATCCATACATACTTACCAAGGTCATAAATGTAAACAAGTAAACAAGTAACATGTAAACAAGTAACAAGTAAAGATTTTCCTGATGAGGAAGACTTCCATAGTGCCCTGAATTAATTAGGTGGTTGTTGGGTGCTACACTTCCATTTAAAAAACCTTATGCAGAACTCATTGTGTTAATTGCTTATTTGCAGATACAAAGCTTAGAATGAGACTTGCAGGATGTTGTGCTTGTAGTACAGTATGTGGGCAAGCAGGTGTTCTAAAATTTCACATGGAATACTGCATATATGTTTCTTTGTTTCACTGGAAGTTACTGAAGTTTCTCATTAGATTTTCCATAGTGTTGCTGAATATATTCTTCCTTTGGATGCAAAGAATATGTCGGATATGGAGTCAATCTGCAGCTATCTTTCTCAAGAATCTAGACTTGCCATCGTTAATTAGATGCTGTATGGCCGAATTGATTCTGTAATCTACATTTGCATTAAAAACTGACTCCTAGAATTACTCAGATAGCTTGTAATGTTCACGGGTTTTATCCTGTCATTTTTCTGAGTGTGCAGATGTGAAAATTTTGTGCATCTGCAGCTGAAGACTTTTAGAGCACAGAAGCCTTTATAATTGAAGGCTTAGAAAATTTTCAACAGATTCTGCTTGTAAGGAGATTACATATTCTCAGATGGCTGTAAAATGCTGGATAAAAAGTCTAGATGATGGGGCAATAATAGCATGAAATTGATTGGGGTTTAGACAGTCACCATTCCCACAAGAAGAAACACACTGATCTTGCACTTTGTTGGAATGGAGGGGTCAAATTAATTCCATCACTGTCAGTGTAATTTGCCTTAAGTGTTGTTAAGATGTGGATGAAGCAACTGCATTGCCGTACATGTGCTCTTCTTTTCTATATGCTCTTATTTTCTCAGTAGGCTGAATTTTATTTTAATACTCACCTTAAATAGTACTTTGTCAAGGAAATACTAAACCTAGGAATGTCAAAGACGTCTCTTTATAAATATAGCAGTAATTGTTGCTGTGAAGTGCTGGAGAATTCTGTAGCTCCTGGATAGAGAGTGATTGCTGTGACTAGCATTAAGTAATCATCCTACAGTATTGCCTTGTGTCATCAAAAAGGCAGTTCACAGCAAGGAATAAAAATCAAACCTAAGCAGGAGCAGATAGTTAAGATTATGTATTAACAGTGCATAATACAGAAGTGAAAACTTTACAGGCTTTGCTTTGCAAGTTGCCTAGTTAAGCTTTCTAAATTAATGTTGCTACTAAAAAAAAATTATGCCTCTTTCAGTTATTCTGCTGTTGCTGCTTATACTCTGTTCTATGTTAAAATATGCTTTGAAAATGCGAACCATATCTTTATTAACTTACCTCCAGTTGTCTACTGAACCAGCTGTAATGTAGGTATCTCCAACAGTGCCACAAAATTAATGGTACCATATATAGAGCACTTAGATGATCATTAGAGCATCCCCGCAAAGGTTCAAACTACAATACCAGCCTAGTTTGGTAGTTGGGACTTTGAATTCTGAAATATACAAAGACTTAAGATTGTTTATTCCTTCCAAGCTTAACTTGGAGGAGGAGACAATTCAAACTACAGATGTGACATGACAGAAAGAGGCAAGGAGAACAGCAGAGCATCACTTTTCCTCCTAGAACATAAACTAAAATAAGAAATCAATGCTTCCTGGTGTCAGGCCCTTAGCTGAATATTAGCAAGTGTGTATCTTCTTCACAGCATGGACTGAGAATATTTGTCTCAGTCTTTCTAGCTAAGTATTTAATTAACATGTGCTTCACATAATTTTGTTCTTTATTCTTCTCAGGTCTGTTTCAAATCAACTTGCCACAAGGGGGTGAGGGAGGATGAGAGGGAATCTTGGGAAGTGGGTAATCTGTTCCCATACCTCAAGATCAGATGAGGGTGTGAGGGTTGAGGGTGGCAGAAAAGGGATCCTTTCCTTCACTCTGGTTCTGTCACATGGTGCTGCATACTGTTTAATCAGGGTAACCAGCAGTGTACTTCAGTTCCAGGGTTTCCTTGGATAAGGTGGAGTAGGTCAGAAGGAGGGCTGGATAAAAACCCTAAATATCACCTCTTCTTGCTGCTGCTGCTGCAGGTGGAAGAACTGGGGCAGGCAGAGACCCCCAAACCTGAAATGCAACCCGTACCCAGCACTGGCTGTTCTTGCCTCCATTCTGATTTCTCCCTCAGCTGCAGCCCTTGAATCTCCCAGATGCAGGTGTAGGCAAATGTGGCAGTTTTTCTAATATTTTCCAAGGCTGTTTTACACCCCTGTAAAACCTACAGATATGTGATAGCATTGCAGTAGAAATACAATACCACTGTGCTGCATTTCAAGCACAGTTTGAAAAGTACCAAAGATAGTAAGAAGGTGTGACTGTGGTTTGTGATGCTCGCTGTTCGTTAGCAGCTCTCTCCATTCTAGCTAAAAGGGAAACAGTTGCACAAGGTTTAGGCTTGTCGCTGAAGGAGAAGAGTGCTATGAAGGGCTGAGTGGTATCAGAGCATAATACTGGCATCATCATATGATTGCCAGACTGTACTTTCGTCTGGTGCCCATTGCTACCAGTTTGTCCATGCCTGAAGGTGGCTTCGATGTGCAACATCACAGCAACCTGTTCCTGATGTGTGCATATGTTTATGTTGACATTTTAACTTATTTTTGTTCACATGTTACCTAGTGGGAGGTGAAGTGGGCATTTTCTTTCTTTAAATCAAAAAGCAAGCTGCTGAATTAAGCTTCTAAATTTTTTTTTTGTTGGTTTGGGTTTTGTTTTTTTTTTTTTTTTTTAGTTTTTGTGTCTAGAACGTTGTTTGTTGTTCTCACATGTCTTCTCACAGTGAAAAATAATTGTACCTATAGTATTGCCAGTAATTTCTGCTGTAAAGACATGCCCAGCTGTCACTGCATGCTTTCATTTGTGGCAAAAGAATCACTTTTTGAAAGAAGGGTTAATAGATTTGTGTCTGTCTAAGAGTATATTAGGAGGGAAGATTAAATTTTTACCTCTAGAGTGGTAGAAGTAAAATGCTGTTACGTTGCATTTCAATTTTGAGAGGTAATTCATTCTTATTAAAGGCTTAATGGGATGCTGCCAAATCACGAGACAGTTGTTCGCATCCTTCTGAAGTCAGTTACGAAGCTTTGCTGTTTGGAAACATGAGGAGAATGTCAATATGTATTCTTCTTGCCTATTTCATTGTTTAACTGATCTTTTGATGCTGTAAAAGTAAACATTAGTCATGCTTTTGTAGCCTCTGTGAGTTTGAGTCATGATTTAAAAATTTGAAAGTAATCCATGTCAGTAAACATCTTTCTTGTTCACTTTTTAAAGTTCTAGGATAACAGTATTGGCTGGGTTTTCAGGGGTTTCAGTCCAGTCTGGAGCTGGATGGATTCTGTGTGTCCTGTGCTGTATGAAATTCCTGATTTGTTACATACCATACTGCAGGCACTTGGCACTAAACAAATTAACAACAGACCTTGCTATGCTAAGATAAGAGGCTAATTTTACAGGTACAGCATTTCATAAATCACATTAGAGTTGACAGTTCAGAACTGGAGAATTAATTAATATTTAGAAATCTAGTCAAATGGGAATAGTTGTAGGCTTATTAGAAACCAATGTCACATTGCTGTTTGAATCAAAGATTTCTAGGTCAGAATGACTGATGTTCGTGTGAATTTTCTTATATAAACGTGACTAATGACTTTTGAAAGTCCACAGTTTTATCAGTTAATGTATCCTATGTAACTGCTTATTTAACAGATGTAAGAGACAGTTCCTGAAAGTACTTCACTCTTTTTGTTATTTACTTATTTTTATTATCATTTGACTGATGCTATGATAGTTCAGTCATTTGAAACATGCAAATTTGCTGACATCTGAACCTGAATTTCAGTTCTTTTTGTTCTTCCACTGTGTAGATGAAAAAATCTGCTCATGACCTCAGTGTGGCTTTGTTTCAGATATTACTTGTACTGATTAAACAATTAGGAACTTGGCGGGATTTGCAGTCTTAAATGACATTAGCTTTATTCTGTTGAAATGAGTTAGTTCAGAATAAACCTGTGATATTTTGGGAATCCTAGATATGGAAAAGAATTTGACTTAGTTAAATTTTTTTTGTTATAAATGATGCATATTTCTGATATAAGGGGATATTTCCATAAAATAGACAAAATGAAAAACACACAAGCTTTTCTAGGCTTGAATTCTAGCAGTGTCTTTGGAAGGCTTACGTGGTGGTTTGCCACCTTTTTGTCTGTTGTGGTATTCCATTTAGTCACCTGAACTTCTGCTTAACTAATGAATAAAATCTTTAATACTTCTTTAACTAATGAATTTCACATGGTTAACTGAATTTCAATTAGAGTGTCTCTTAAAAGGGTTGGTTTTGTGAATATTGCTTGTTTTAAAAGTTGTGTTCACCCAGGCTTTTCTCTACCTAAACTTTCTCTACAAAGCTTCACATTATCAATAAATGTAGCCTTTTTAGTTTAGCCTTTGAATGAATGATCATGAAAGAGTTGCTGTTTCGGGATAACATGCACTGTAGTTCTCACAGCCTGATATCTAATTTCAAGAACTAATGGACATTTTAATAGTTTAAAAGTTTTGTTATCAGAAGTTTGAGATATTTTGTGCCGGGAAGGTGGAAGATGAATGCCTTAATAGCATTCTGTTGATGTTTTTTAATAGTTTTTAGACAGTGTGGAAGGCTGAACTGAACTGAAGGTGTGCATGGGAGACCTTTTGTTGTACAAGAAATTCTCTGCAGCAGAGAATGTGCAAACTTTGAAGATGAAATTTCATCTACAGAGGTTCTACATTGTGTAGATTCTTATTGATTGAAGGACGGCCTTTAGTTTGATGGCATGAACAAACAGACTGATTCCTGTTGCCTGTTATTGCATGAGTCACTTGTCAATTTTACATGAAGTAGGGCAGCAGCAAATGTACCATGTAGCTCTCCTGTCTCAGAATTGGAGTCTTGCATTGACTGGATGTGATAGACGGTATTTGAAAACTAGTAGTTTTTGAAAGGAATTTTAAAAATAGCCGGAGTGTTTAGCAGAGTGAAAGAAAACCTTTTAATGTTTGCACACAAAAAAAGAACCCATCAAAAACTGTAAACTATCATCTGTGTATATTCACTGGCTGTAGAAGTGAAGAAAATATAGTTGTTAGTAGCTGAGTACTTAGTAATTTACTTTAAAACTCTGCAGATACAGAGAGAACCGTTGCATAGTAAATGAGATGCTAAAGTTCTTGATTATTATCTTACCCTTCTGTTTCTTTCTAGGTTTAACTATAGATCAACACACCATCTTGCATCTCATGGGTTTTATGAATTTTTAAATTGGTTTGATGAAAGAGCATGGTATCCACTAGGAAGAATAGTAGGTGGAACTGTAAGTATTGTAATAATAAATTTATTAAAATAAAATAAATGTAATAAATTAAAAATAATTAAAGATGACTTTTCAGGAAGTTTTTTGAACTTTCAGTACAAATTTGACATTGACAAAAGAATCTTAATAAAATATGCTTTAATTGTCAAATTGCTGCATAGGGAATATCAAGATGCTTTTAATTTTTAGCTGCAGAAGTTAAGTCAACATGCCTTAGTCGTTATCCAATAATATATTGTGACCAAGAAATACAGAACTTCCTTACATATGAAATTCTAATAGTAACAAATAAGGGTATTTTGACTCCTGTAATTCTGGTATATGAAATCAATAAAGGAAAAACGTTTTTTTAAAAAAAAGAAACTCTTTTCAAAATCATTACCTAAATCTCTTAAGGTACAAGTTTTAATCCAATAACGTATGCTGAGTAGACTTCATGTATGTATGGAAAAAAAATTAGGACTTGCACTGGGAGAAGATCTTGTGAAATTAGATCAGTGTGGCACCTGTATGAAGCATCAGGACTAGTTAAGATTGGTATCAATGCAAGTTACAAGACAGGAAAGGTGTACAAAACGATGTTACCAAATCAGAATGCAAATATCATTCATTGGAATAGCTTTAGTAACACTTAGTAATGCAGCCATGTCTTTCTTAATGTGTGAAGGTTCATTAAATCTTTTTAATGGTCGTATATACCACTTAAAGCATTTACATGTTTTTTGTAGCAGTTAGATCACCATTTGTTTTAGTCTCTTAGAGATACTGGAGAATTTTTATGTAACATGTACATGCATGTTTTCCATACCTGTCTTATACAAGATAAAACCTCTTAGGAAAAATAATTAAAATATATGCAGGGGAACATTCAGTCATCTGTTAATTTAATTCAGTACAATGCCCTTCTTAGTTTTTGAAAGAAACTAAGGCAGGTGAAGTACATTTTAACTTTTCTAGTATATATTGATTTTTCTAATGTTGATAAATGTGGGAGGGTAGAATTCCTATTAAGAATATTCTAAAGTTCTCCAATATTCTATGATGGGCTCAGTAGATTTGTGTAAGTCTTTGCTACCTTTCCTGGCGCACGTCTTAATTCAATTTTACAGGACTTTATTTTAATCTTTCATATCCAAAGATGTCTACACATGTCTTGCAAATATATAGTAGTCGATTGACTGACCATCAACTTTTCAACTTTAAAAAACTAAATCTTGTTGATGCACATTTTCTTTCCCTGTTCATACCAAGAAGTGAAAGAATGGCATGGTATATTTTAAAGGAAAATGGATATGGCTGGGAGATTTTTGGTTTCTTCTTGATGTCTTAGACTTTTGGGGCTTGTTTTTTTCTTTAGAACTGGTAGCTGCCTTGAAAATCTCTTGCAAATTTTAGATTCTGCTTCCATACCTTAATGACAAATTCTTTCAATTATATGATAAATGTCAAGCGAGATGGGATATTATCGGTATGCTGCTCGTTCATTTATGAAGTAGATTATATGTTATTGTTAGCATTTGGATAAAATTAAAAGAGCCTATGGTATTCAGTGGTGTTGTCAAAACATGATTAAAGGAGTACCACAATAATTCTGTTAGCTTATGCTAATACTCAGTGTTTATATCAGCATAAAAAATTAATGTTTCATTGCAAGTTATATGTAAACAAACCCACCATTATAGTTTTCTGTAATAACCTAGTTTTGGTTTGTTTCGGTTTTTATCTCCATGTAGGTATACCCAGGACTGATGGTGACAGCGGGCCTTATACATTGGATTTTAAATATGCTTAATGTGACAGTCCATATAAGAGATGTATGTGTGTTCCTAGCACCAGTTTTTAGCGGCCTTACAGCTATTTCTACTTTCCTGCTCACCAGAGAACTGTGGAACCAGGGAGCAGGGCTTTTAGCTGCCTGTTTTATTGCCATAGTTCCAGGTTACATATCCCGATCAGTAGCAGGATCGTTTGACAATGAAGGCATAGCTATTTTTGCACTGCAGTTCACATACTATTTATGGGTAAGTAATTGCTGAGTCTTTCACTTTGGAAAGGTTTTTTGGTTCCTCCTCCAACCAAATGACTGATTTTTCTTAGAATCCATTGAATTCTTATTTTCTTCCCTCTCATCCCTCTTCCCCTTGGCTCTTGATTAGGCAAGTACTGAGAAGTCACATGATCTGAACCACTCCATAATCATGCTCTTTAGTTTGCTGTGTAAAAGCACTGTTCCACTGAAGTATGTGTGTCCTATAGTAGTAATAAAAATGATGATGAGTCTATAAATTTAAAGCAAACACTGGGATTGTTTGTTTTTTAGTTTGGAGGTATTAGTATTGTGTGCATCAAATTTTAGCTTCCTTATATAGCTGGTGAAAAGCAGTAGACTGAATATGAAGTGCTTTGAATTGTTTTCTGGAAAAATTTTTGACTGTATGGAGGATCTGGGCTTTGACTTTAGTATCCAAATTAAATACTCAAAGCTGTCTACAGTCAGATATTAGTGTTACTTGTGCGCTTAAAAAATAGTCTTATGTCTTTTAATTAGCCTGCTTGCTAAAGCAGCATGTCTGTCACTCCTTAATCTGTGTAGAATATCATCTGTAATGTAGTTTTGCATGAAGGAGTTTAGGGAAGCTGGAGTTTTTCTGGACTGTTGAACCTACTTTGGAAAGAACACAAATAGCATAACTATATTGTTAATTCAGCACAGACACTGTAGGGTACTGTCCTTTGTGTGTTCTGGAATGCCTATACTTTTCATTTAGATCCACGTAAGTACACAGTCACTACAGCTTTCTCCATAATTTTGTCAAGATTTCTGGTTTTCATAAGCAGATGCATATTCACAAATGTTTTAGCTTTAGAATATTTCAAACTTGGGATATAGTTGGTTGGAATATAATGGAAGAGAATTCAATTTTTTCATGACCAAGTGACTGGTGTTACTTAAATGCAGTTTTTTAAAATCTGTTTTCAGAATAGCTGCAGCTGGAAAGGTGTACTGTGTTTGCTAACAATGATAGAATCAACCAATGTTGTTACTTTAGAGTAACTGAGATATGATAGCAGTTATCTGTTCTCACGGAATTCATATTTAACTAAACTGCAGAGTGCAATAATGTTTGCATGAACTCTTGTAGCATCAAATACATTTTATAGACAACTTCCTAGCTTTTTTTAATGTGTGTTCTTCATTCCTGTTTTCCCTCACCACCATCACCCCCATGAGTTTCAGAAAAATTCATATTCCTGGGGCAATTTCTGGATCCTGCTAAACCTTTAGTAGTATCTGGATGTTCCTGTTAACCTTCAGTGAGTTTTTCAAAATTACAGAATATCTCCTTTGTCTCTAATTGCAGACAAATTAAGGCATGGATGGTCTTCAGTTAGAATTATAAAGTGCTCTAATGTCTCAGAGAAAGCACAGAGGCATTGCAACTACCTTTCTACATCAGATCATAAAGCAGAGAGTTGGATTGTATGCTTTTGCTAGAGAAATAGAGCTAACCTCCTTTTGTGTGTGAAAGAATTGCATTTGCATTACAATTTTATGGACATCTGTTCAGAAGCATAAAATATAACTTGATACAGGCTAAAGAAGTTCTCTGGACAATTGTTTTGAAATGAAACTTTTGCATATTGTCCAGGATTTTTCACTCAAAAATACTTGGTTATTTTTCCAGGTGAAGTCTGTGAAAACTGGGTCAGTCTTTTGGACAATCTGCTGCTGTCTATCCTACTTTTACATGGTAAGGCTTTTATATATATAATAGCTGAACTATTTGAGAAGGACTTCCATAATCCATATGTTGACAAAGAAGAGAAGAAAGATATTTTAATCTTTGTTGGAGCCATAATACAAAATTGTTCCTTTGTATTGTTAGTAAAACCTCAAATATATGACTAAACAACATAATAAACAAAGTGAAATGTAAAGTATTTAAACAAGCATGATTAAAATGATTTTTGGAAAAAAACTGAAATATAGTAACTTTACTTACAAATTTTTCCCATGCTGTGAATAGGTGCTCTGATTCAATTGGATTTTTATTTGGGTTCAAGTAAATTAAGGTATAATTTTGATATTTGTGTGCCATATAATGCAATAATAATCAGAATATTTAGAATGTAAGGACAAAGTTACATTTTTATAATTTTGAAAGCTATTTCTATGGGTATAATTACGCCATAAAGTAAAGCTTACCACTAAAACTGATGTAACTGATTGCTTACCCCAACTGATGAATGATTTCAGTGTCATAATAAATGATCATAAATGCCCTTTTCATTCTTGATCTATGAAAATTGAGGCTATTACAGAGATTTTCCTAAGGGCTATCAGAGTGGCAAAAAAGTAGTAAAAATGAGGAGATAAAACTAATAGAAAAATGAAGGGAATTGGTTTTCCCCCTCCTCCATCTTCTGAAACCTTAGACTTGAAGAATCTTCCTGTTTGAATCAAACATCTTTTTTTTTTCCCCTGATAAACTTTTTGTGACTATATGAAAAATAAATTGTCCTCAAAATAGCCAGTGGTGGGACAGCCAAGCTAATTGCTCAGTGACAGTTAACAATGAGGTCTGAAATACTGCTTTTCTACTATCAGGTAACTAGGTTTGCAAGAACAAGGAACTTCTGGATTGGTTTATGTGCCTTAAAGTACAAGGTTAATTCAAAGGTTGTCTGGTTGCTGTCTACTTTTCCTCCAGCTTTAATGTCCATTTGGTTTCCTGCGAGACTTTTGCATTTAATTCAGGAAATAGTAGCCTTTTATTTTGTCACCAGAGAGGCTAGGATAGTTATTTCTTTTTAAGAGTACATTTATTTCATTCAATTTTTCCTCCTTTTTGCCACATAGCTAAATAGAGAACCACTTCTTTATACACAGCATTGTTGTTTATATAAAATTATAGTGAAAAGGTCCAGGAGGTTTGGTACATGTTTAAGTGCAATACAAAAGCTGCAAGTAAGTTTTTGAATTGTTATATTTATATACCATAGTATTTTTTTTTTATTGTGCCAGTTTATTGGTAAGATTCTCTAAAGCAGCCTTCATAAACATATAGATAACAAATAAAATACTTTTAATGTTTTACTGCTGAAAAATCACAAAATAACAAGTTCTTACCATCTTGGTGTGTGGGATTGTATGAGAGTCTCTGATCTAGTGTGTGCATGGTATCAGAAGTTACAGAATCAATGTCATCATGACAGTCAATGCTTGAATGTAAATGGGGGGGGGAGCTGTTATTTTCCTTTCAAGTGCTACCAGCTCATGAAAGGTTCAGATTTATCTGTAGCTTAGCTTCAGATCTCAGTGATTAGATGATAGAATGTTATTGCTTGTATGTACTTCATCCCACACAGGTGATTGCTTTCCCTATATTGTATTTCCCTTTTGGAAAGAATTTTGTTGAATTGCCCCTCTATATCTTTTGCTTAGGTAATTTTTTAGGATAAAGCATAATTGTACTGCTTGCTACATTGTAATAATTTGTCTTTCTCTGATGGAATTAGTAATTTTCAGTGTAAGCTGGAAGTTAAATCACTATTTTGAGGTAGTAGGAGTCAGTCCTTAAATGGAAAATTTGGAGAACAGGTTCTTGAAAAGCGAATGGATATTGCATGAACTGACAAATCTTTCTTGGTAACCAAATCTGCTTTATAATATATACCTAACTCACTGTGATAATTTGACTCGTAGCCTTGCATTGTATTCAATATAGAGAAGGCTGTTTTTTCCTTGGATTTATATTTTTAGCCTTTATTTTGCTTCATCAACTTCTGCTTCGTACAGTTTTTTATGACAAGGAGGTAAAATAGAAGAAAGCTTTACATTGAAGCAATCCTGTAGGAGTAATAGCATGTCTCCACTCTTTTTGCCAATCTCTGAGGATGCCTCAGTTTTGTTTGAAAAGTTCCAAAGTCGATCTTTGGTTCAGTATCATTTTCAGTGCTTAGATTTGGTTTCATATTTTGATAATTAGGGATGCAGATCTCTGGTCCATGCAAACTTTGACCTGCTTCATTCAAACCTTTCCCTAAATGTGACAGTGTTCTAATTGCATATTTGAACTCTATTCTGTCTTACCTATCTTCATACAGTGTTTTCTCCCATTAAATAAACTTGCCTGTGTAAACCATGATACCTCCTACTAGTAATTAGGCAATAGGGTTTTGATAGTCTGAAATGAGTCAATAGAAAATTTAGATTACTTTGTTTCACATTGTCTGAATTACTTACCCCAAATCTTGAAATGCTGGGTTTTGTAGTATTAGTGTCAAAACACATAATACTTGGCCTCATGCTTTTTTTAGAATCTGTTCTATAGAACATAGTAATTTCGGTTTCTTTTTGGATTCTAGGGCTTTAAAAATATCTACATGAATCTAAACCCTGAAGTACAATTAAAGTGAAAAGCACATAAGCTACTGCGTGCTAAAATGAAGATCTAGGGTAGGCATGGTGCATATGGGACAAGTCTAGACTGTAATTTGACAAGAGGACATATTAAAATACTGATTGTCTAGTCAATGAACCCTTCTAAATATGTTAGAAATTTAGATAACACATTGTAGTGATAGCTCATTAAATCCTTACCTAAACCAGCAATCAGTGATCTGCTAATAACACTGTAGTGTTTCAGTTCTAAGTATACCATAGCAGTCCTTCTCCACAGCTCTTGTTGCCACAGGTTTGAAATATCTTTGATATTGGTGTATATCATTCCACAGTACTCTGTCCTGCTTTCATGTGCATCCATACCCTTGTTTTTGTTTATTTCCTTACACTGCAACCTGCATTGGCTGCTGATCCAGGAGTTCTGCTCCTGGATGTGTACCTTGCTCCATTTCTCCTCTCTCCCTGGAGGCAGTGTTCCCTGTCCCCAGCAAAAGGTGCAGAGGATGGTGCTAAATTTGTCAAAAGAAACTTTTGGATCCTACATGAGATCATAGAATATCCTGAGTTGGAAAGGACCCACAAAGATCATCAAAGTCCAACTCATGGCTCTACAGATCCTGCTGCTGCTGCCTCGTGTTGCAGCCTTCAGCATTGGGAAAAGCCTCCAGCATCACATTCTCATTTGCCAGTATGAGCAGATTAGCTTGGAAGGAGATCCAGGAAAGGTAGCCTAGGAAGTCCATCAGCCCCTTTCAAACACCTTTGGTATGTGAGTTTTGTTGTGGTTTGTTTTTCTTTTATAATATATATTGAAAAAGATTCTGGTGGTAGTTTTGACTGCTTGTGTAGATGGGCTTTGTGTTTTCTTGTTAGACCATCAAGATGTATAAATCTAGCATTGGCTGTCCTAAGAATTTGCAGATATTTTCAGATCTAATTTCCTGTTCCATTTGTTGTAGGTCTCTGCATGGGGTGGTTATGTTTTCATCATCAACCTTATTCCACTGCATGTGTTTGTTCTGTTGCTGATGCAGAGATACAGCAGGAGGGTCTACATTGGTAAGTTCTGTTCATTGCAAAGTCATTCTCAAATACTTAAATGTGAGATATGAAATTATCGTAGTGATGTGTTTTGTGTCAAGTGGGTGTTAAGTAATTTCGTATCAGATCTACTTGTTTTAATTTGGTTACTGATTATGGTCAGTTATTTTCTACAACATGGAAATACGAAGTTGAAACATACTCACACTTCCAAAATTTTGTATATGTAGCTGCTAATTAATTTTCTCCTTTCTAGTGCATGGGAAAGAAAAATGGGTGATTTGATGTGAAAGAACTCTATTAATATCTTTTAAATATGCATTACATGTGTGCCTTTAATAACGTTTTGTATTTTTGTCTTTTCCAAGTATTTAAAACAATTGGTATTTTTAAAAGTTGTACAGCAGAAATTATGGAACATGTAGTAAAAGACATAGGAAATTTTAAGCAGCCATGTAAGTTTTAGATCACTGAGACAAAGTGTGCACAGTAAAAGTCTGTCCACTCCGTAGGAATCCTTAAAATTTTATTGGAATAATTGGTCAGCCTCCCTTCCAGTTTCAGGAATGTGTGAATAGGGATCCTAGGAGCCTAACTTTTTTATTGATTTGCCTGACATTTAAATTCTCTGTAAACTGTTTTTACAGACTCTTTACCAATAAAATCAGTCAGCCATGATGTAGGTGTGTGAATGAAATATTCAGAGATTTATAAGTTAGCTGGAACATTTTTAATGTGAAGCCTTTACAATAGGTAGTTGGAGAACATAATGTGAGCTGAAGCGTAATCACAAGGCATTTCATATTTGTAAATATATTTTCATTACTCATTTCAACAGTGTTTTATCTTTGTATTTTTAGTTATTTTAATGCTTTTTTTAGTGCCTGCTAGAGAAATTACTTTATATACATATATATGAACCCTTATATACCACAATAATTGCTCAATTTACTCAAGTTCAGTTTTGAATTTTTGTTATCAAAACTATAAATATTGTTTCCATATTTCTTTGTTACTCTGTGTAATTGAGAATTGAAAATTCATTAAAATTTTAAAAAAAAGAGAAAGAAAAAGCTCAAACCCATCTTTAATTTTTAATGTTAGTGTTACTTAACTTCTTTATTAACTATTTCTTCCTAACTTAAGGGGAAAGTAATTTATATTGTTTTGTGTTTAAAATTGTTTTATTGAATATTTCCATTTTCTGATTTCTATGAGTTAGGCAAGAGAAAATTAAATCAACTAATTATAAAATCCTGAAGCAGTGTGGTAGCCAGAAACAATAAAGAATAAGTGTTCTTCCTTTTTCAGCTCTCAATGAACTAGTCTTTGAACTCGTGGGGAAAATAGTGCTGCAAGTTCATAAGAATTAAAGGGTTTGGCAGATGTTTGTTTTGCAAATAGCTACAGTGTTTTGAGATGTTATTGCCCCTCAGCAGTGAGGGATATGTGCTGCCATGGAGTTGTCAGAATGAAAATGTGATCACTGCTCTGCTGTTTCATTGCAACTGCTGTCTTAATTTAAGCTTTCATGGAAAGCCCTAGAGAAGTCTGTACATCTCACATTACTATGTCATTTCTAGGTTTGTTTAACAGGATGTTTTTATAAAACAGGTAAGAATGTTCAAGCACATCTGAGAGGAAATTCAAGTATGCTTCACCTCCAAACTATTCAGATAGGGAGAAGAGTTTACAAAAGCTCCTTGAAACAGGGAGAATAAGATACTTAGGGAGTTCCTGTGAGATGCAATTGCTACTGTGCCTGCAGCAGTCTCATGATTCTTAAAAATCTACCCATGTGCAGCTAAAACTTTTGAAAAATATTGTCAGCTGACAATAGCTAGTAAAACCTACGTTCTTTTTACTATTACAGAGAATTGTGGGGGTTTTAATGTTGAGATCAGTTGCTTAAATTTATTTTAAGCTAGCATGAGCCGTTTTATAAAGGCTGTGTTAAGTTTAATCCAACATAACATAAATGTAAAGAACAGTATTTGGCAGAACCAAATTTTTAAAAATAATGGTGGTTTCCTGGTATATATTTTTCATATGGATGTTCATACACCAAGGGAAAGGTTAATGGGACGTGATTGATATATATGGGAGTGTAATTCAGAATAATGTAATGAGTGAAAATTTCCAGAATTTCCAGTGAAGGTTTTGCCGATTTTAAAACATTTTAGGGCTAGAAGGCAGATGACTTTATCAGCCAGATAGCTTCTGACCCATTTGGCATCAACAGTGATGATGCTACTTCCATTTGAAAGCTCAAGCTGTGCTTTTATTTTTTCATCTTGACAATGGCCAGTGCCTTTCATTCAGATATTCTAGTTCAATCATTATGAACAAGTGCTTACAATTCCAGTGTATTAGCAGAGAGGTGAATAACCTCTTTATTCAGATACAACAACCATTGATACTGTTTTCTATTATAGTACTTGTTTAGTTGTCTCTTTAGTTTCTCATATGTTTAAAAAATAGATGGTTTTACACTTGAAAGGGTATAGATTTATGTCATGATGGCACACTTCAATTTTATTTTTTTTCATACAGCTTTTTCAGGTTTGGTATAATTATCAGAATATATAATAAAACACTTGAGGATCTTCCAGAATTTAAAACTTAATTTCAATAATTCCTTGTTCTATGCCTTGGGTTTTATCATTCAGTGAACAGGCATATATTTATATTAACTACTTTAGTATTCTAAAATTTCAGATTGAGTGTTTATTTCTGGTGATTGTAATCCATTAATTGAAAGTATGTGGCCAATATGTGATTATATTCTCTGGAGAAGCTTTTCAGTAGGTCCTTCCTATGTTTGTGTGGTGTGTGGCAAATTAAAATTCTTTGTAAAATGACTATGTCCACAGTAGGTCAGAATGGTTTTGTTCTGGATTTGGTCAAAGTTACAACCATAAGAACAGCATGCAGGAATCAAAATTACTTCTTGTTTTTGCAAAGACTGCAAACTGTAGAATATAAAGGAACATGAAAAGTTTGTGATGATATATGACCCTGATGTTTTTAAGTTCCTAGGAAAATTAGAGAGTTGTGTAAATTGCCTTTTTTGAAAATCTTTTTGGTACCAGGCAATATGTAGTTTTTTGAAAGAAGTGGAAGTAAGGGATTGGGGTGGGGGTGGGCAGTGCACACAGCAAGTATAGCAGTTGCAGGACTGGGCTTAAAAATTAAGACTTACAGTGGTCTAACAAATGTGAAATGTAGTGATTTATGCCAATCATTGAACTTCCACAGGATGGCAGTGTTGTAACAGTTGCTTGGTACAGTAAATGATTTATGATGTAGTGAATTCTTCAAAAATTGAGCTTCCTACAGGAAAAATGTATTTCAGTGACTTAAGAGGGCATAGTTCAGTAGCTAGGCCAAGCTGTGCAATACAGGTGTTTGAAAGAGTGAACCGAGTGCCTGGAAATATCATCCCTGTCACTTCTGACTGATTTGGAACTCAGAGCCCTGGGAGCGTAATTCCTCAGCGAGACCACGTAGGTGCTGGGGAAATGACACCACTGCTCAGTGATGCACTCCCCAGAACTGATCTCGTGGGGGTTAGTAAAGGATTATAGGAGAACAGGGATGTCTTCATAAGATCCAGGCTATAGCCTGATAGTGGTTTAGGATTTGTAGGAGTTTAAAAATCTGAAACGTGGATTATTGCTGTTTGCCACTGAGGAACTTCATTTTGACTTGAAGTTGGGTGGTTACTCCAAATGTAATCAGCCTCATGGCTTTTCAGATTTGGTATTTCTATCTTCCCCTCCCATCTCTTCTCCACCCTGTAATACTGAGGACCCCTGTCAAAATAATGTATGTGAATATTAATGCACATGCAATAAGAATTCATATTATTACTACTAATGTTAATATTAATTATGCTCTTGGCCTCTATTTTCTGGGGGGATTATAAATCCCCAGGGTTGATACATATCTATCAAAACATACACTATATTTTTAATTCTGTTGCTGTTCAGTTTCTTGCTTTCCCTTTGCTCTTGTAAAAAAAAAGAACAATGGTGCCTGTTTGCATTTTCTAAATAAGTAGTGGACTCTTAAATGTTTTGCTTTTTTGAGGTCTGATCCCTTCAATTTCTCCTCATATAGAAAGCTTCCCTTGTCACTTGTTATTTGAGAGCTCTTTCCACATCCATGACTCTCAAAAACAACGTGGGAAGAGAAAACTTTGTTCAAGCTGGAGAATCTTAGGTAAATGGCTTATTTTCCTAGGAGGAGAAAAAACAGGGCGATTAGAAAGAACAATACTCTGCTAAATCCACTAAAATTGGATGCAATAGACAGGTTTATTCTAGTCAAAGAAGGAAAAAAGTAATTAGGATGGCTGAAATATTTAGCATACTACAGTTCTGTTTTGGTGTCAGTGAAGTTAGGGGAGAAGATGGACTTTGCTGTGGAGCCAATGATTTTTCAAACGTGTATTAATTTTGTTCCCATCTATCTCTTCCCCTCTCCTCACGTTTCTTTCCTAGCATATAGCACTTTCTACATTGTGGGGTTAATATTATCGATGCAGATACCTTTTGTGGGATTTCAGCCAATTAGAACAAGTGAACACATGGCAGCTGCAGGTAAGAAAATGAAACTTCTTCATCCAACAGCCTGCCTAACACAGGAAAACCTCAAACTCTTGCGGGTTTGTTTCCTTGTATCAGAAAGAACACAGGCTAACAAACCAAATTGTTAAAGAAAGAGGTACAATTTAGTGTCTGTAGGGATGTTTTCTTTCCAATTGACACATTATCCTCTTTTTGTGTGAGCTAATGGGGGTAAAATGCTTCCATGAGACTGGATCAGTTAGCATTCTGACAGGCACTTACTTTACACATTGATAATCTCTGCTGGTTTGCAATACAGTGTTGCCTTCAAGCATTGTACAATTGAAACATTCCTTGTTGGTAACACAGCTTTTAGTGAGCAATTTGGTTTTAGAGTTGATAGTCTCTTGTAATTTTTCAAAGCAGGCTAAATATAAATTACTTAATTTGCTAACCAGGAGGGTGATTTTTAAATAACTGATTTTTCTTGTTTGTTTTTTTTTTATTTAAGTTCATTTTTCAGTAGTTATTGGCAGTCAGACATTTTGATTTCTTGACAGCAATAACCTCTGCTAACACTGAGTTTAACTTCATGCACTGTTTTTGTGATATAGTTCAGTTTGTTAGATATCCCAGGTTTTTCCTTACTTTTAGTCACTTACCGAAATGTATTTGAGACAGTGATGGAAGCATCATTAAAATTTAACACAAAAATACTTTCAAAATGGAGACTTCTTTCCAACAATCTGAATATAAGGGAAAAAGAAAAAAATGACCATACCATATTTGGATTCCGAATAATTTTACATTTATTTAGTGAATAGAATTTTTGTCTTTTTCTAGTTCAGAACTAGTGAATTTCATTGTGTATCTCAAATTCTTTGTTAATTTGAAGAAGGACCATACACTTTTGTTTTATTAAATTCCTCTTCCTCTTCCAGCCAGCATTGAATTTTCCCTTTGAAAGGATTCATCAGTGGATTGATCTGATAATAACTGAAATGTCATGCCCAAGTTCTGGGTTTAATGTTAAACTCTGAACAGCCTTTTTGAGGGTGTCGGATGCTTCACCAGTGAATTCTGGTGTTTCAACACTAACTTTATATAATTCAGTTGACTTAATACTTGTTTGGTTTGTTTTTTTCTTTCATTAAGTCCTCCTGTTTTGTTCAGTATCTTAGTTTCCATGTATTTCTGTATTAGCATTGTGTGTTGCCAGAGGTCTGTCTCTTAATTTTTCACCACATCTGGCTAGGTATGTTAACCTGTATTTTTGTCATAATCAATGCAAGCTGGTTTTCAGGTGATTCTCTCCTTTAGAATATTTTCTCTCATTGGAAGTTTCTGTTTTTGCAAGAAAGTGTCATCCCTGTTAAGTATTAAAGATTTTTTGTCAGAAAGTGATATTATACTAGTTTCTAGATGTTAGGGTGTACGTTATGTTTATTTTTCCAATTCAAATACAGGCAAAGTATGCTGGTTGCATTAACAGCTGTTACTGCTTTTGAGCATTTAAACAAGAACTTTCCTCTTTCCATAGGTGTTTTTGCACTGCTGCAGGCTTATGCGTTTTTGCAGTATCTGAGAGACAGATTAACAAAGCAAGAATTTCAGACATTGTTCTTCTTGGGTGTCTCACTAGCTGCTGGTACTGTATTCCTGAGTGTCATCTATTTGACATACACAGGTAAATATATGTGAAACTCGTTTACCTTTAGAGCATATAAGCCAGATGATTGTCATTTGGTTTAGCCTAAAGTAGTTGTTTTAACATTTTGGACTATTTAATAGCAGTTTTATTTTTGTTACTTTTGATACCACTATTCCAGAAGAATTCTTAGCAGCTCTATTTGTTTCAAAGTCTTCTAAAACATGATGGTTTGATTTGCTTTTCCATGCATATGAGCAAGTCTTTAGCAAAGTTTTCAGACTGGCATATCAAAACAAAAATTGGCTTCTAATCTTTCCATGCGGCCAAATATGTATTCTGTTGCAGTTCCTAGGAAGTGTTGATTTCATCTTCTGAAATTCACTGATCAGTATCCCTGCATCACCAGCTGGAACAGGCCTCATTCCCTCAGCTTCTGATTGGCTGTGTGAGCTGGACTCCTGATCACCTCCTGATCACCACTCTGATCTCTCTCGATTTTCTTGATAATCCTCTTACAGAAGAGGGTGCCCACATCTGGACGCTGTATCTCAGCTGCAGTATCTGGAAGAATGGGGTTCAGGTTTTGGACTGAAGTCCTGCCTGCCACAAGGGATGTCAGCCACTCTTTTCAATTTAGCACAGTTCCTTTTGGCCTCTGGGTTACCTTCACTTTCTGTGAGCCACCAGCTGGCCCCCTATCCACAGTGTACTGCTTTGAGCTTGTCAGGACAGCCAGTTTCCAACCAGTCAGATGGTCCATTTGTCATGTCCATTCTTCTTCAGCAATAAATGAGAAGTGAGGAAAATGGTTCAGAAAACATTTATCGATGTATTTCAGGAGGCTGTGCTCCATGGTCTTTTCAGCAGCTCAGGTTACTGGCCTGTAGCTTCCTGCATGTAACTTCCTGCCTTGCCTAGAGGTGCAGCAGTAGCCATTTCCCAGGCACCAGGCACCCTTATCACCCAGGTGATGATGGTGGGTAGCTCACATGTTGGCCAACTCTTCTAGCACCCTCAGCTGAATGCTGTTTCCATCCAGAGAAGATCATAACCAGTAGTTCCCTGGGTGCTGACAGCTCCTTCATGTGCATGCAGTGGACTGGGAGCAAGCTTTTCGTCTGAGAACTGAAGGGAAAAATGTGTCTTGTACTGGAACATTAACCACAATATTTAAATGTCTAAATTAGATACTAAACTAAACCCTTCAGTCAGATTATACTAATTTTGAACGTAAGATAGAGGGAAGACTTACTGAGTCATGCACAAGAACTTGGGTAATAATAAAAGGATTTAACCTTATTTCACGTTGTCTGTATCTGTCTTCAGGAGAAGCTGAAACAGTTGCAAGGAAAGTGGAAATAAAAATTTAAGAATCATCTAATAACTTTTAGTAATAATTTTTATCTTTCACTTAATTATACTGTTTCCTTTCATCTTATCATATTCAAGTTATCTAAAAGCCTTGTTTTATAAAATAATATGTAAAGCATGTCTAATAGCAGCTTTTATATTCCATGCCACATGCAAATTCATCCGGAGTGAAATAAAAGGAAACTAGTGTTTCATTTAGTGTTAGTGTTTTGGCTATAGAGTGTTCCCAGTTTCCTGCTCTGACATTCCAGAAAAATTAAATACTTTCTTATCAATTATGTTTTCTTTTTCTCATACTCCTTCACAGAGTATAGTTTGCTATCTGTCATATTCTTTGAGAAGTATTTAATATTGCATTGCTTTGACTTTTGAAAGTGTGCGTGTCTTGATACTCAGATTGTATTTAACAAGTACAATGTGATCCTCTAAATGTGTTCTAAAACTAGCTTGCTTCATGGTTGGTAGATTTTATAGCCTGCCTAATGTAGTAGGTATGGTTCACATATATTGCAAGTTCAATGAAAATTTCTTTGGGTTTGTGCTATAACTTGAGGGAGTAGAAAAATTATTGCATTTAAAAACCTAGGCAGCAAAAAGGTTTTTCTTCCCCCTTCTCTTTTTCAGGTTATATTGCTCCTTGGAGTGGCAGATTCTATTCACTGTGGGACACTGGGTAAGTAAGGATGTAAGATTTAGTTATCGGTAGCATTTTACTGAAAACTAATAACCATTTACCCTCCTCATCCCCAAATCCATTTAGTATTTCAGTCAAGGAGAATCAGTTATCTAAAGAGTATTTGTAGTAGCTGTTTCATAATCTTTACAACCATTTCACTAATTTGTCTTATGAAATTTCTTGCTTCTTTGCAAGTCTTTGAATATGTAATGTTTTTTCTATATGTGTATGTCAGCGTAAAATAACTGAAAGCTGTGCCAACACTTGAGTACACGTTTAAAAAGTACTAAGAGCCTTAGACTATTGTCATTGTGCAACATTGCACAAAATCACAAAATGTTGCACATACAATCTTGCATATTACCTCTGTATTATGTTCAAACATCTGTTTTGTGTATATGGATGTCTGCTCTGAACAATTCTGTTTTATTAATGTGTGTTTTCACAGGTAAAAATCTTGTTAATCTTTTGTTTTAGTTAACCTTTAAAAACACAGTGTTGGATTCTTTAGTCAGCCTAGAGAATAGGAATAAAATAGAAAGTATTTTTCTCAGAGAAATATTTTAAGATGAATTTTAGTTGATAGGTTTTTTTTTTTTTTAAGATTAAAAGCAAGGTTAGAAGAACTTCAAACTTTGTGCAGTTCAGGCTTTTTTTCAGGCTCCAAAATCCAGCTCATATAGAATTGTCCCAGCTCTGTAATAAATGTAGTAGAACAGATGTCAGTAAAGAAGCCTCAGATTTACTTGAGGAATATATAGATGTTGTTCTTTGCCTGTCTATATATATATACACACATATATATATGTATATACAAAGCATTAAACTTTTGAGGGCTTGTCTACATTAGAAAAACATATTGTGTTAAAACACACAATACACTTTTGAATGAGAACTAGATCTCAGTAAAGAAAAGGACATATGTTTGATACCTCACCATTCAATCATGGTAGCACCCTAGATTAGGTCCATATGTATTCTTGTCTGTAATATAGAGCACAGTTTTGTCCTTGCCTGCACTGAGTGTTTGATGTGTTGTTTGGATGACATGTGTTTCCAAGTGTAGACAAGGCCTGATTTTTTTCAGCATCTGAAAGAATGTGGGTGCATCAGTAACTGATCTGGTATTTAATACTGTAACTTTCTTTAGTAGTAAAATGAAGGTATTCTGTGTAGAATTTTTGAAATACAATGTTGAAAATATAGGAGATTTACTGGCATTGATGATTCTCTTCAAAAATATAGTAAAGGTGCTTCCATAGCTGTGTATTTTCATTTTGGTGAATTTGGCTTCATATTTAGCCATAAACAAATAAAACATCCATAATTTTCATTGTCTTAATTAGTATAGAAATAATCCTTTGTATTGTTGTTTTAAATAACTATACACCAAATGCTTTGTAGATACAGTAAGGCCTGGGGACTTTCTTGGTTTGACAGTTTCATCAGATTTCTGCTGATTAGGGCACTTGCCATTTAAAATTGAAATGCTTCCTTTGAAATGAATTTCAGAATTCCTAATGTTTACAAGTTTTAATAATTTTATCTTTTCAAAATAATTTGAACTGAATTTTTTTTAAAAAAGGTATGCGAAAATTCACATCCCGATCATTGCCTCTGTGTCTGAGCATCAGCCTACAACATGGGTTTCCTTCTTTTTTGATCTGCATATTCTCGTGTGTACTTTCCCAGCAGGGCTGTGGTTCTGCATCAAAAACATCAATGATGAAAGAGTCTTTGGTAAGAAAAAATATTTTTAAATTATTTTGAAAAATTTTGCCTTCAACTTGATTCTACTTTGGTTTTCTTCGCTCAAAGCTGATATGTGGCATGTTCTAAAAAACGGTTTAAAAGTGATGTGTTTAAAGATGGTTATTAAGAGTTGCCTGCACCCAGCAGTATTTAAAACAGTTTATAAAAACGCAGAGGTTGTGGAAATGGTGATGGAGTGTAGTCCCAGGGGGCGGGATCCAGTCGGTTGCTGTGTTCAGCGCTGCGGCTGGAGTTGCATGTTCTGGCAGGGTACGGTTCCACTGCAGGTCAGCCAGGAGAACAGCTCAGTGCAAAGGCAAGGGCCCTACTCTGGGCGTCTGGCACTCATCCCATCACAGAGGGTGATTCAAAATGCCTTTGCTTTCCAGGTTCTCTGCTGTTTTAGTGAACAGGATCACTTGCTTTGGAACAAGTGCTAGATAAGGCACGAGCCGAAATGGAAGTGTGGGGTCTCCCTATGTCAGTGACAGCAACTTTTATTTTTTGTACAAAGCTGTACTGTGAAAACCAGTTTTTGAGTTTGAATGAGGCTTGTAAGGAGTTGTAACCCATATGGAGGAGTGAAGATCACTCAGGTCTTGGACTTTTACAGAGACAGAAGGCTCCCGGCTAATATAGCTGCCTCTTAGGCTACCTAAGAGGTGCCTGGGCAGTAGGAATGTTTACTCTGAGGTATTCTGTGCTGTGTGCCTCACAATGAGTGTCAAGACCAGTGCTGGGTAACTTGCTTTCAGCCTCCTACTGCTGTACCTTCCATTTAGCACAGCATAAAGAGACCTGTGAGTGAGGATGGATACTGCCTCACTACAACATGGAAAATATGTACATGATGTAATCTGATAAATCATGTCCTTTGACAATTTCTCTGGCAAATCTTTCACAAGAGGATATTGTTAAACTGTAGCAGACAAGGAATCCACCACAAGGAAACCGCTATTAGATGCTCCCAATCAGTGTATACAGGATTGTTTGGGATTTCTTTTTTCTTTCCAAAAAATGTGTTTTTAATGTTCCATAGTATTCTGAAAATCTTGGTTTGTGTTTTGTGGAAGACAAAGTGGAGGTAATACTGTTCAGGAAAACTTCCTCCGGAATAGGGCTCACAATATTCATCTGTATAGAATTATAATGTAGACAAGCCTCCAATTTGTCCACAGATGCCTCTAACTTAAATCAAAATTGAGTATTTCCATGAAATTGTAAAACTCCCTTTCGCTTTTTCAGTTCTCATAACTTGTTTGGTCTAGAGCTGTTTGACTTTATTAATCAAATGAAGTTACCTATTATTCCAGTAGTATTTTTGGTGTGTAATATTAAATATCACTAATAATGTATCTCTGACACATTATTAATGAATACTGAAAATGGGGTTGTGTTATTGTTAACAGTTGTCAAGATGAATCAGTAAGGGTTTGAGGCTTCAAAGGGATAAACATTAATTCAGCCATATGTCTGTAAATTAAAAAGCAATGAAATGCAAGATGCACACTCAAGTCTTTATACACACAGATGCTCAATCCACTTCCAGAAGTATTTTATGGAGAGCATGTACGTGTGCAGTCAGAGTGAGCATTGTTTTGTCAGTGTCACCATTAGATGTGCTTCCTTGCAGTTGCTCTGTATGCAATCAGCGCCGTTTACTTTGCTGGAGTGATGGTTCGCCTGATGCTCACTTTGACTCCAGTGGTCTGTATGCTGTCAGCAATAGCTTTCTCCAATGTCTTTGAGCGTTATTTGGGTGATGATATGAAGAGGGAAAATCCACCAACAGAGGACAGCAGTGATGAGGATGACAAAAGGAACCCTGGCAACCTGTATGATAAGGTGAGGGGAGGAAGCAAGAGTTAGCAAATTTCGGTTCCATTGTCAAGGATGATAAAAGTTGCCATAACAGATACATCTGTGTTTGTTTAGGCAGGCAAAGTGAGGAAACATGTATCTGAGCAGGAAAAAACAGAAGAAGGGCTGGGTCCCAATATCAAAAACATTGTGACTATGCTGATGCTGATGTTGTTGATGATGTTTGCTGTTCACTGTACCTGGGTAACCAGCAATGCGTACTCCAGCCCCAGTGTGGTTCTCGCCTCCTATAACCATGATGGGTAAGTAAGGTCTACAGTTTGAAGTGATTAAAGGGCAAAAGTCTTTTTACTGCCATGGCATTAGCAATTTGCTTTGCCTTCTTTAAATCACTCTTTATTATATAAAGGAATTGTGACCTGAATAAAAAATTATTCATACTCTAATTTTCAAAAAGATACATTTTCTGAAATATTTAATGAAATATATAAAAATAATCCTATCCAAAGCCAATAAAGGTGATGGTTAAAAAAAAGGTTTGGAGTCAACTGGGAAAACTTACTTAAGAATATATATTTGACTGGAAAATGCATTTAGTCACATCTTCAAAAGCAGTTCAGCTTCTAGACATCCAGCTATCAGAGGGTTCAAACTTACGACTGCTGGTGACAAAATCCCTCAAAGGGAGCTGAATTCATAAGAAAACCCTTATTTGTGAACCCGGGCTTATCATGATGCAGTTAATTTGTTGGTAGTATTTGTACTGATGCAAATAAAATTACCTGTTTTCCAGCACTCGGAATATCCTGGATGACTTCAGAGAAGCCTATTACTGGCTCAGACAGAACACAGACGAGCACGCCCGAGTGATGTCCTGGTGGGATTATGGCTATCAGATAGCGGGAATGGCCAACCGGACAACCCTGGTTGATAACAACACTTGGAACAACAGCCACATCGCCTTGGTAAGGCTGGCAGTTCTCTATGGAGCAGAAACACCAAAATGTTTACATTTACATTTTACAGTCCAGCATGAAATTGCAGGTGACTCTTAGAGAGGGTGATCAATATTAAGGAGAAATTGAATAGAGTGAGAAACACAAACGTGGAAGGAACATACTTCTTTCATTTGTTAAGAAGTCAAGTACAGGGATCAATTTTGGTTCAGAATTTTCATTTTGTTTACTTGGAGCTTCCAAAACTTGACTTCCACTTCAGTTTCTCTTCTTTTCTGTGGGGGAGGATAGACAAAACCTATGGTAACCATTCCTCTTGGGATTAGTGCTGTAACAGCTGGTACCACTGCTTTACTGGCCTATCAAAATAAGGGTCCTTGCAGGTCAGCAGTGTCACTGCTGAGTGGATTTTTGAATGGCATGTGAAAACTGACCATATGAATTGACAAATTTTCAGACATCTGGGAAATCACAGAAAGTGATTATTTATGACTAGCAGTGGAAGTGTAGCAGATTTAATGCAATTCTGTCTTCTCAGATTTGCAGTTAGACAAGACATCTGCACATTTAATTTCTTCCACTTCTTAAGAGTAAGTTTAAGCTTTGTATGTGTGCTTAAGAGGCAGGGTGTTAGCATTGCCTGTGGTTACAGGGTACCACCTTGGGCAACTTGTGCTTATCATCAATCACATTTCTTCCCAGAATGTTTTGCTACAAGGGCAGAATGGGGGAAGGGCTCAAGCAGTTAGGAAAGTTTCTTGTGTTCTTTCTGACTTGTGTCAGTAGTGAATACAGCTGTTGGACCAGATCGGCCAAAAAGCTGTGTACAAAGCCAACTAATTAAAAAAGCTGTGCTTTGAGCAGAGTCCCAAAACAATCTGTATTGGGGGAAGGGGGGATCACACGTCTGCACTTTTTACAGGGACAGGAAACTCACATTCAGCTGAAAATAAGCTTGGGGAATTGTACTGATGGAATTAATATCAATCTAATGACAGAACAAGCATTGCCATGTACTCTGAGGCACCTCTCATTTGGTTGTTGACATGACAGCATTGGTGTGTTTTAATGGACACTCAGCTCTGATAGCTCTGTGTGCCTCTCTCTGCTACAAGAGATAGAAGTGCAGATGCTGCATCCAAACTCACAGCTTTTTGCAGGACAAGGTGCCTCATGTGAATAGAGACTGTGGATGTCATCTGTGTTGCCTGAGCACAGTAATCACACATATTGCAGCAACTGGCAGTGATGGCTTTCAATAAAGAATTCTCTCGAGTACGACTGTCAAGTTCCCTTTTGGAATGAAGACTCCATAAAAGGGGACCCAAGCAATAAATGTGTGCTGTGGCCAGTACCTGCACTTGTGCTGTAAACGAGGCGTGCCCTGGAGATGTGTCCAGATGATTTCCTCCTGCATAGAGATGGAAATCTGGCAAATAACCTCACATTAATTAGGATAATGGCCAAGAAGCTGAGGTTCTTGGTCTTTTTAACAGCTTGCTGCTTAAGCTTAGTGCTCTCTAATTACATTCTTAGCTGAATGTTACCATTTCAGATGCAATATTATGTATATTGTAGTTACTCCCTTAGACTACACCAACATGTTTCTATGCCTGAAGTACAAGAGCTTCAAGAGCAAACAAAACTGCTGAACTGAATGCCAATTTCTGACTGAATTCTTTAAGTGTTTGAAGTGACCAGGATAGAAGAGGTGCTGGATACAGCTCTAAAAAGTTTTATTCTGACATTTTCTCTGTGTAGATTTACCTTGAATTCAGTGTTGAGAGTGCCTGTATGCTACTTAGTGCAAGGCATAATGTCTGCTTCATTAATGAAGGACAGAGCTCAAGGAAAAAAAATCACATTTCAAGTAATTTGTACACTTTAGGCTGTGTCTAAAGCTTTGAAAATAATTTGTAATTAGGTATTTTCTGCAACACTTAAGTTTTTGGTAATAGAGTTATGACTTGGAAAATATGCAGGTGCTACAAAAGGAAAACCCTTGTTGCTACATTTCGTACTCAAAACACTCTTTTCAACAGGCAGCGCTCCTCTTACAGAGGAGAGAATATTTCAGTTTAGGTTGAGCTTCTGAGTTTCTAAATATTCACAATGGCTTTTCTTTATCTAGAATGAAAATGTTGGCTTTGGTTGGTACGTAGGTATTAGAGAATCACAGAACCACAGGCTGGAAGGGAGCACAGTGAGTCACCTGGTCCAACCTCCCTGCTCAAGCAGGGCTATTGTAGAGCACATGGCATAGGATTCTTGGGCTTTGGTCTGGCTGTATTGATCTTTAAAGCTGTTCAGTCGGCAGCTATGAAGATATTTAAGATATTTTTGCTATGACACAGGTGGGAAAGGCAATGTCATCAAATGAGTCGGCAGCATACGAGATCATGAGAAGCCTGGATGTGGATTATGTTTTGATTATTTTTGGTGGTGTGATTGGCTACTCTGGTGATGATATTAATAAGTTCTTGTGGATGGTGAGAATAGCAGAGGGGGAACATCCCAAAGATATACGGGTAAGTGGAACCTCTACTTTTTAATTTTTTTTTAAACCCTTTTATTTATGTTATCGCTTGTCTGGTAGTGGTCACTACAGTGGAGGGAAATCTCTACTACTTATTGCCATTTTATTTGAAAAATGTGCTGGAGTTGTTTTTCTAGAACAGTAGGAGTGCAGTGACCTGTAGCCCAGTCTCTTTCAATGTTTTTGATTCTGAAAGGTCAGTAACCTCAAGCTTTTCATGTTTTTGGATGATACCAAAAGTACAGGATTTTTTTTAGAATTCTTGTGTGTGTGTCTCTCTGTGCATCCTCACATGCTTGAAAAAGTAGGAGTGTTTAGACTGTTTAAACACACAGTATTACAAATTTCTTCAAACTCTGTAATAGTAGGAGACAAGTGAAAGTGTTAATATTGACTCATGTAGAGTTTAAGCTGTTCAAACACCTCTGAGATTGCAGAAGTTTGCAGTAATATTTTCTTAAGCCTAACAAAAACTCCTAGATATTGAGCACAGGCTTAAGGGAGTAGCCCGTGTGCGTACTTTCATCTTGTACTTGAAATGAGAATGGCAGAAATTTTTTGTTTAAACACGGAGAGCATACGAAGTTTACAGTGACCCTGCAGATCTCTTTTATTAACAGTACAGTGCTTCTCACCCTTCTGAAGAATAGATGCCCAACTAACTTTTACAGTTTCAGATAACTTCCCCAGAACCACTTACAGTGATGTGACATAACTTGTAGCAGCACAATAGTATGGATTTAGGAAAATGATCCATTGGGGTCTGGGTTACAAGCAGGTAGTTTGCAACTATTTCACATTTAATGAGCACCATCTTTTTCATTTTAAGGTTACCTTAAATCAGCTTTTAAACTGTGAAAGCCAGTTGAGATTCTTAGGGGTCTTTTTGTGGAGAAGGGAATGAGAAATTCCCTTAAGTAAGATTTTAGTTTGCATTGACTCCTGGTATCTTCTTTTCTTTTTAAAGGAAAGTGATTACTTTACCCCTCAGGGAGAATTCCGGGTAGACAAGGCAGGTTCTCCAACTTTGCTGAACTGCCTCATGTATAAAATGTCCTATTACAGATTTGGAGAGATGCAGGTTAGTGCTACAACTTTTTCTGAATCTTAACTGAAATGTGGGAAAATGTTATTTTGATGTCTTTTCTATCTTTTAGATTAAGCATTGCATGTAGTAGCAGAATCTGCAGTAAGAATGAGCTTTACAAATTAAAACACATCCAGTCATGGTCTGCTGTTTATAACCTTTAGCAAAAAGCATTTCTGCTGTTAACCTACACTTGTACTTCATTTTTGGGTGTCCTTCACATTGCCCCAGATGACCATCTTGATTGCACTATGCTGTGTGCTCACTAAAGCATCAACTGTGACATTTTGGAGAGCTTTAGATTTGTTTGTTGTAATAGCAACACACAAGTGGAACTATTGACTGTTTAATGTCTGTCAGAAACGACATGATTTCCATCCAAGTCACGTCAGTGTATAAAACAACACTGCATTGTATAGTAAGGGCAGCAGTTGTCACCCGCCTTTAGAAGCATCAAGCACATGGATGGAGCTAAACCTGTCTGGTTTTTTCCTTTCCTTTTCTTCCTGTGTTGCCCCCACCAGGGGCCAGTCCTTCTGATGTATTAGCACAAGGATCCTTTTTCCAGGGAATCTTACTTGCATGCACACAGCAGGGCCAAATTCAGCTGATAATTGTGAACTACTTCTGGATTGTATGGAAAATGGTGGAAGTGCAAATTATTGCCATATAGGCAAGAGCACAAGGGAGCATCTCTGCTGAAAAGCCACCGCAGGCTGCTGCACCGCAGACTGTTCTTTGAGTTGTTTCATCTCTGAATGCAGATAAGGTAGCTTTGCTGAGACATTAAGTACTGTCTCGTGTGACACCTGTAGGAGCAAGAATGATTTTTTCCTGTAGGATCTCAAAGTTTTTTCTGTGTAGTAGTGACCAATGCAAGAGAAGTGTTGCCCTTTGGCCAGCTGAAGAGAAGTGTTGCCCTTTGACTCTGGCTCTACTTCCTTGTAGCATGAAGTTCCGCAGTATGCAGTGATTGGTGTGCTGAGTTTTGTCTCAAACTAACGTGCAACTTTAATCTTTATAGCTGGATTTTCGGACACCCCCAGGATTCGACCGTACACGCAATGCGGAGATAGGCAACAAAGACATTAAATTTAAACATCTGGAGGAAGCCTTTACCTCAGAGCACTGGCTTGTTAGAATATACAAGGTCAAACAACTAGACAACAGAGAGACATTGGATCATAAACCTAGAGTAACCAACATTGTACCGAAACAGAAGTATTTGTCAAAGAAGGTGGGTTCCCAGTGAAGTAACTGAAAGGGGTCAGGAGTTCATTTTTAACAGTGAATCACATAGCTGGTGAATTATATATTTCCACTAGCCAGAATGTTATGGATACTGTTCATGTTAGTGTCCAATATCAGACCTGCCTGCTGGTAGTAATTTATTGTCTGCTTAACTTAAAAGCATGTGAAGACACAAGGCTAGATTTTTTTTAGGCAGAATGCTAACTAGACATAGAGTGTGTCACTGGCTGTTACAACTCTTAAGTCTTCATGTACCTGGAAGTATAATCTCTAAAGTACATCAATTCATGTTTCAGTAACTACGGCTCACTAAGTAAATGTGGAAGTTGCTTTCTGACTTTGTTTGAAAGTAGTGATGCCTAGAAGTTTAAAAATGGCAATTTTGTATGAAATAAATTAAATATGAAACTTTTGTTGATGGAACTTTAGTGTCTGTCTGCTTACTGCCTGAAGTCATCTTCACGGTTTTAAAGTGTTTGTTGTGCTGCCCTCCTTCAGCCTATTAAGAAAGGTGTGTTCCCAGGGAAATTGGGGAGACTCTTAGCAACCCTCTCCTTCACAACATCTGTTTTCTATATATTCAAATAGATGTTGCAAAAGTAACTCCAGAATCCTGTCTAACAAACTAAATTAGTATAGGCAGTAGGCTTACACTGTGTCATGGAAATACAAGTACAGAACGTTCTCTGCGAAGAGAGAATGTTAAATGTAAAGATGCTTATTTTTGTGATTTGATGGAAGTACATAAAATAAGGCATTTGAGAGTTGCCACTGAAGCTAGACATATTTTGAAAGGAAATTATAAGCTTTATTGTGCCTATCATACACTTAACATTTTAACTTTTGATCTTAAGTGACAAGCAAGGCTGTATTTATCCATGATAGATGCACTGACCCCACTTAAGCCTTGGACGTGTATATTCTCTGTCTAAAGATGATTGAAGTTGATGCAGTTTCTGACTCCTCACCAACTGCTGCAGTACTAACAGGCTCTATTTCCCATTAGGAAATCAGAGAACCAGTGGAGAACATAGGGCTAATGTCCAAACTAGGATTTCTTAAATATATTCCGAGGGCTCCTTAGTAGCCATAGTTTTTCAGCAGTTGCTTCCTTACTGTTAATTCAGTCCATTTGCTATCATGTTAGGAATGACATTGCTCAGGCTCAGAGATACAGTGTGTCTGTCTCTCTTAAATATAATCATGTTGTTGGTATTATGTTTATTAAATACGATTTTTAAAAATAAGAATAGAGCCTGCTGCTAAGCTCAGCAAAGTGCAGCAAGGGTGGGAGCTGCCTCCTGGCAGGTGCGTTGAATGTACAGTTCTACCTGCCACAAAGTATGTATGCAAATTTGAAGTTAATTTTACCTACGACCAATATTAATGTTCCCCCCACTACTACCTTAAAAAAAAATCTAAAACATGCTGATAAAGGAATGTGCAGGAAGTGCTAACTAAGCAGCCTACAGACCAACAGCAGAGTTTAAAACACTGAAATGGGATTATTCAGGTTTTTTTCTTTTGAAAAATGCTGTTTTGAGCAAATAGTTCTGCCTAACTTTTAAGAGAATCAAATAGCACAAAAGATGGAAGAAGGTATTTCCAAACAAAACTAACACTTAAACAGTTGTGCTCTTTGGGCATATTAGACTTTTATCATGTTGGTTAATTATTAATTCTGCCTCAGCACATGCTTTGAAAAGAATTCTCCAGATCTGGGAGACAGGGCTTACAAAAGCACATCTTGTGCAAAAGAAAATGCTGGGCAGGAATTAACAATGCCAACATTAAAAATAATAACTGGATAATGCCTAGTTGAGGGTTTAGCATTTAAGCTCTATAAAATCAATCTAAAGCTCAGGCATTGAAATGCACATCATTAAACGGCGGTCAAGGCTAAATCATTAACTAATACTGTTATTCTGTTTTTCTTTTTAGACCTCCAAAAGGAAGCGTGGCTACATTAAGAATAAACTAATTTTAAAGAAAGGCAAGAGACCCAACAGGAAGACAGTTTAAACACACTGTTCTGATTGCTAATACGAAGCAGTTGTCCTTGAGATAACCAGTCTTTGCCTTTAGCTCAAATCATGTTTCACAGCAACATGAGGGTACAGAACCATCATTGGTCCAGATTATTGTACAAAATTTTCAGGCAATGTCTGATTAAAAATATTGGCTTATTGAGAACAGCTGTTTTAGATTTGTAATGTGATGCAAGACAGAGCTGCTATCCAAGTCTAGCAGCATTTTTTTTATTGGTACATATTATCCTTCAAATCTGTTGAGAATTTGGACTGACTTTACCAAAGAACCCTGTAATTTGGTCCTTGGCACATGCATACTTGTCAATCTTTTTTGGAGAACACTGTTCAGCTGAATAGCAGCAGTATGAAAACTGGAATGGTGACATCTGAAAATGACACTTTTTCAACGAGAAAGAGGTGGCAGAGCTCTCTCAAATTCAACTTTCAAAACAAGTTACTCCCATGATTATTTTTCAATGGTTTCTTTCAATGTCCTTTTACTCTTGCTGCAGGCTGGTTTGGAGCTGGAGTGTAAGAAGCAAAGCTGCAGTTTTCACAAGAGGTGACAGGACAGATTAATTGGACAAGCTGCTTTTGTTCAACACGGGATTGCAGTATTGCTGCCTTACACTGTCATTTCACAAGGTAGACAAGGCAAATCTTGCACACTGTAGATACAAGGGCTAAATTTGTAACCCGAAAGATCTGAAACGACAGTAATGAATGCTAAACAACATACAACTGAGCACCATGAAGCTGCTGGTGCTTCGGAACAGAAATTAAACTATTTTAGGTGAATGTTTACATTGGTAAAACAAGTATAGCCTGGTTACTGGGGAAAAGAAGGTTGACAGGTATACAAAACCCCTTTTCTGTGGCTAACAGAGGTAGGAGATTTGCAAACCTCTTCACCCCTCACTGCCTTTCTGGCGAGGGTGGAAGTTTTTCTGGAAATCTGTTTCTCTGCATTTTTATTTAGAGTGCTTAATTCAATTGAAGAAATTCCTGCTCTAGTGCTATTTGCTTTGTCTGTCTTTTATACTGGTTTTGGTTTGGTTTTTTTTAAAGTGGTGAAAACTGTCAGATTAAATGCACTAAAATATAAATGGAGACTGAACGTGTTCACTTTCCAGCTATACGGAAACTTTATACAGACTTGAAATTTTTCTTTAATTACAATGAAAGGGTTTTTTTGCAGTTTGTTTTCCTGCCACAGGTTGTAACTTTTTATAGAAACAAAACTTGCATCAATAACTTGATGTAAATGCAGAATAGTATGTACCTTTCATGAAGAAAATGTAAATTTACAGTGTTCTGTGAGAATGTTACTGCTGACTTCTTTCCCAAGGTGTAGAATATTTTTTTGATTTATGAACTCATTTTTGACTCCAGTGGTTTATACAGACCAATATTACAGCTGCAACATTTTCACAAAGGTAATTAAATCTGGATTTCTGGCCCCTGTCGTTTGGAGATTTCATTTTATTTTGTTGCTTTAAAGCTCAATGCAGACCAGTTGTCAACTGTAGGGGAAAATAAAGTTAATTCAAGTTTTGTGTTAAGGCTGTTGTGTCAGTTTTCTTGTGATTAACTTGGTAACATGTTGCTTGTAGTCTTAGTCATAAATTAAGACATGAGAATTCTGTAATGCAAATATCCTGACTTCACCAAGCTGCTGTAATGAAGCCACAGCATCTTCTTAACATCCCTCCAGCTTAAACTAAGCCAGCTCTAGGGCCTCTGCTGTGATGAAATGAAGGTGGCTGTCATATTTCCAGGGAAGAGCAGCCTTCCTTCCCAACCACACATGTTGCAGCAACTCCATCCAGCATCTGGAGCTCCCCAAGCTGCTACAGCTGCTCGCCCACCAGCAGAAGGGCTGAGTGATGGCGAGATGCATCATTTCTCATGTCTTGCTGCTTCCAAGCCACTCTGCATCCTGACCACTGGTAAGAAATAAGGGATCTCACATTTGGAAGAACACCAGAACAGGCAGCAGGACAGACGCTTCCAGTCAGTCTGTGGCTTGGCAATACCTCAGCTTTGTTTTAAAAAAGGAAATACAAGACTGCCCTCCCCTCTGTAGGTACCTTTACAGTTGGACAGGCTGTTTTCAGCCTTAGGTGACAGTGTTCTCTTTTAACACCAGAAATAAGTGAATCTGAGGCATGTGAAATAAAAATAAGCCAACTGCAGGGATCCCAGCCAGCCTGGGCCTAAAGTTGCCTACTACTTACCCAAGCTTTATTTTTTTCTTAAATCTAACATGACTTCAAGGATTCTGCCAATGTTCTGCAGTTAAAATGAAATAAAAAGTTGGAGTCATTGAGGCATCCAGTTAGAAAAAACAACATTACAAAGAAGAACTGGCACTGTCTCACCTTCCTTGGTTCCTCAGGAATCTTGCACACCATATATGTTTACACCTGGATCCTAAAATCACACAGCTAAACTAACTCCTACTCTTCTTTGGGAGACCTGAACAGTGCTTCTGCCAGCGAAGACCACCAGCATCTTCCATCTCCATCAAACACACCTCCCAGATTAGCTTATTTCTTTAGCTCCAGCCATCCTTTTGTTGTTGTACTATGTCAAATTTTGAAGCATAGTAGCCACAAAACAGTTAAAAAAAAAAAAAAAAAAAAACCCAAATGAACAATAAAAAACCTACAACCAAAACCTACAACCAAACAACCAAACCAAAAAAAAAAAATATCTCATGAGCCAGGCTCACATCAGCAGTTGCTAATGAACTAAAGCTGCAAGTGTCTAGAACTCAATATTGCACAGGTTCTGTATCTTAATCATTACTGTTGAGAGCAGTGAAGCAGACAGTGCTGTTGGTAATCCCAAAAGAAGTATTTTGACTTGCAGAACTAATTTTGTAACAGGGAGAAAAGTCATTAATTAAATATCTTGATAGATTTACTCTTGAAAAAGCAGCTGAATGCTTTGACAGAGCCCTTGGTACCTACCAGTCTCACCATGAGTAAAAACTGACAATAAATCGTACTTGGCTGTGACTAAAACTCCCTCACATCTTTAACCCAAGTGGATAAACTGCTCCAAGACGTGGCCTGGAAACAATGCCGTGGAAGGCAAGGAACAGGACTGGGTAGTGTTTCCTGCCCTATTTACAGGCAGTGTTGTATTCCATTTTGCATAAAAACAAAGTGTTCCAGCAGGATTGTTTCCAACACTGTGGATGAATGTTTAAAGAAAATGCCCTTCTGGTTATCCAACACTTGAAAAATGCTGACCACAATCTGCGTGATTCCTCCAAGAACATTTTTCTTCCTCATGCAAGTGTCCAATGCTGCAATAATGTAGAGCTGTGTTTTAAGAGGTATTGAATCAAGAATCTGTTAGTGATAAAGATTAAACGAAATGGGCATTTCAAAAGCAAGGGGACACCTTTACCTATTTCCTTTTCACTTGACAAAATGAGGCAAATGTTCCCCAGCCTTTCCTAAAGCTGTGGTGCTGCCCAGCCCCATTTTCCTTGGATAGAGCTGACCTATTTGAACAAAAAACTTACCTCCAGAGCGTCTGGGAGAACAAGCAGGGCAGAAAAGCCCCACAACAAACCCGGATTCAGGTGGCAAATCCCTTCCATGGGAACCATGCAGGCAGCTCAGAGGTGCCTGGGTGTCGCACACAGCTCCTGGAGAGTCAGGGACTGACACCACTGAACTAAGGCTTCCATGGAAAGAGAAAGGGCATCCCACTACTAAATGAAACAAATCTTTTTATTCATGAGCATTCTCATTTTAAATTCACAAATTATGAAAGGAAGGCAAATCAGAAGAGACTGCCAGAGCATCTTTTAAATGGTAAAGGTATAAATTTTCTTTCTGAACATTTCTAATTTAAGAAAGAAAAAGGTTGCATAGGCTTTCTACAGGTGTGCACAAAAAAAAAAAACAACTGAAGTACATGGAAGTTTTTACATTACAATTCAGTGTACATCGGCTACTTGAAAAGATTTACTTGCAATTCCAAGACAGCTATTGGAATGACCTACAGAATAAGGCTTATGAATGTTTACTTTTCAGTCCTGTGAAATATACTGAACCCATATTATCAGAAAAATAAAATGACACTTGTGAATCTTGTTCTGGAATCTCTCACTGATGGGATCTTTTCTGAAAGGACTTTTTATGTTTGTGTCTCCCACATTACTTCGGGAAAGAAGCAGTGGCAATGGCATCAGGGGGTTCTTCATAGCATCAGAATGGAACTAAACATTGATCAGAGCACAAGTGGAATGTCCTCGGCATGCAGAAACAACCAACCATGCAGACAGAAATCTTCATTAAATTACAAGCAGAGAATTATTCAAATTTCTCCTTAAAAGAACAGCTACAGCATCTCTGTAGCCTTGACAGTCACACCATCCCAGCTGAAAGAGGTCTACTCCTTCAGGGGCCCAGGCCTGCATGCCCGACACACGGAGGTTTGCAATGGCTATTTAGTGAGTATGTGTCTTGTTCTTTGGTGTGTGAAAGATTTCTGGGAGGATGTTTTCCATGTGTTTAAGTCAGCTTTTTCGATTGTTCTTTGTGATGATACTACAAACTGTAGAAATACTTTCAGGTACTTATCAGACTAACCTCTAGAACAAGAGTCCTTTATAAAGTGAATTCTTGCAGGTGATAAAGTACATGTGTTCCTGATGATACTCGGTAGCAGTTCAGTGATTACTACAACAGCATCATTTTGGTTTAGTTTCAGAAAACTATTACATCAACTATTCCTAAAAAATAAGACTTTTTTTTTCCTTTTAAAAAAAAAAAGTCAGTTACAAAACCAAGCTCATACAATCCACTTTTTTTAAAAAATAGGATTTAAATCATTTAGAACATGAATCTTTCTAATGTGCAAAAAAAAAAGACAGGACAACTAAATAGCATTTAGGAGGAAAAAGTAGCCACACCTTCATTAAATACAGATCTGAAGTTCAAATCCAAAGGAACAACTAATGGAATGTTTCCTTGTGCACACACCTCCTCCGCTCAGCCTTCCGAGCTGCTCAAGAGAGTTTAACATCTACCAAAAAACCAAAATGCAGGACGCACAGGGACAGATGTGAGCAGTGCTTTGACCTAGATATCTTTGTGTTGTATCTATACAGCGTAAGTCAGTGTATTAACAAAGCAGACAAAAGGCACAAATTTACTCAGCTCTACAGACAAGCATCCATGCTACTGTGTGTTAGAAATACAGTGGTTTCTTTACGGGGCACTGTGGGAAGAAGCACTGAGCACATTTTACATGTGCCTTTTGCTGCCACCTCTCTCAAAAACATCTTCACTTTCAACAAATACAAACTAAAAAGCAGCAAAGCCTTTACACACTTCTAGAATCCACTTTGTCAGTGTCACAGTGGGTACCTTACAAAGCAAGATCAAGCTACAGGATTTTTTAATTTTTTTTTTTTTTTACTCTACAAAACAAATTGTATCCCATTTAATTTGTTTCATTCATAAAGTTGTTGTCTCAGTGGAATAATTTACTAAATTGTTACTTTTACATCATAAAATCATTTATCTGGGAAGGCTAGTTGCATCATCTCTGCTCATCCAAATTTTTTTATCAGAAGCAATCCCATTTAGTGGAACATGTAAGCCAGAAATGTTGGCATGACAGCAGCCAGAGAACATCACACAGCAAGATCAAAGTTACCAGAGCAGCTGGCTCAGGGGTGGTGACCAGAGATGGACTGAACAGCTGGAGCATGAGCAGACAAAGCAGGAAGGACACAACAGGTTAGTGTGAAGAACATTCTGGAGAAGGTATTGCTACTTCTTACAGGGTGGCAGGAAATTCACACCTGTCAGTGACAGGAAACATGCCCTGAACTCAGCAACCCGGAGTGAGCGCAGCCAGTGGATCATTCGTATGTCAAAGTGAGTTACTCGGTGACTGTTCAGACAGAATGGCTGCCATTAAGAGACACGTCACGTTTTAAGTGCAAAACATTTTTGGCAAAAGTGAAAAATAGAAAAAACCTTAACCAGTACTAATAATAAAAAAGTATTTTCTTAAATACTAGCATAGGGCCTGATCCTGCAAGCACACAACCCAGGGAACCCCAGCCGAGTCCAGCCGGAGTTCTGTGCCCTAACACTTTAAGGAAAAGGTCTTTGAGTCGCTGTTGGTGTTGGTACTGTTTACAATAAGTGTAAATAACACACACAACATATGCACACCATGTGTACTTAGGGACATGTGCCTGTGTGTCTGTGGATCTGCACACACAAAATAGCTCCTGAATAAACTCGAGCTCATGGTTATTTTGAGATGCATCATTCACAGTACATAGCTTCCCATGGGGATCTTCTGGGAACAGGACCTATCCAAGGACATCCTGAAGTTACATACTGTATCATTTTAATGCCTTGCAGGTAAAGTTATGAGGCAACTGCTCTCTCCTGTCAATGGGTCTTCCAGAGAGGATTCACGTACAGCCAACCATCGCCCTACAAGAAAATTAAGCAGAGTTTACAAGATTATAATTAATTAAGCAGATTAAACGAGATTTATAAATACCAGATCTGTGTATGTCCACACAAAAGCTAAAAGAAGACCAAACAAGAAGCCATCCCTGTCACCAGAAAATTCTATGTTTAATGAATTGATAAGTAATGTGGGTGGGAGGGAAAACATTACACAGGGGAAGAGAAGCAATGGGAAGATGCAAGAGATGCTGGTTTAAATAGCTGCACATACTGGCTAACATAACAATTCCCTCAGTCAGTCTCATTTCCCCTCCACCTTTCCTCAAAAGTGGGCAAAGATGAACTTGGTAAAATCAGTTTCCTTTCACACAGATGAAACCCAAGACTGTGTTTAGGATGTCAGTGCTTACTTACATTGGACAAATCTCCCTAGATTGTGCTCATTTTAGTATGCTAAGATTATTAGGGGATGTGAGTACGCAGCATTTGAAAAGGGCTGGATTTTACAAAAAACACCTCACTATTTTATGTGCCTAACAGCAGGAACAAAAAATCCAGATCAAAATCAATCTTACTGAAGGAAAGTGAACAAGTTCATAACATAGACGTGGAAAAAGCAACTGCTCTCGTTCGAGAGCCAGACTGCCAAAAAGAGATTTTAAGCAATCAGAGGTACATAACAACACTGGCCCATGACAAAATCCAGGGACATTCACTCATCCCCTGTGCAGGAACTTGCTAAAGGGCCTCTAAACCAAGAGACTCCAAGTACCTCTTTGGCAAAGTATTTGGGTTTCCAGGGAGTTGCGAGTGCCGCGCGCTGCCTCTCCTCTGCTCGCTGTCTCTCTTCCAGGCGGTGCTTGTGCTCCGTGGCAGCATCAATGTTCCCCTCCTTCAGAGAGTTGGTGACGTGCTGCCACAGGTGCCTGGCCAGGGAGAAGGAGCACAAGGGAGAGTGAGAACAGCTCTGCCACAGCCCAGAGCTGCTGGACACCAGTCTGGTGAGCAGCAAGCTGAGGCCACGCTATCCATGCCCGTTTTCCAAGTCCCACAGTTTGGGAATCATCACTCTCCTAGGGTATTCATCAAGTTTGTGGACCAAATTTTCAGATTCACTCAACTCCCAGTATTTTGCCACGCAATTTGCTCAGCACACTCTGTTTGTGTTCCTGACTCTTCGCCACCTAAGTTTTCTTCTCAAAGCAGGTGAATTTATTTTTACCATTTCCAGTTCACATTCCTTACTGATGTTCCCCCACGCCCCAAACGACAGGCGTTTAATTCTGCATTTTTTTGCAGTTAAATTTTTGAATTATAAGGGAGTGTCAGCCAAAACCTAAGAGTGCATTGAACTGGGACACTGACTGGTCCAATGAGGTCACTAACAGAGGAACTGATTCTGGGGAGCCCCTCTAGGTCTGTGCTCCGTATTCCCAGTTACAATAATTACCAGTACAGAGCTAAACATGTTCCTCACACAGCTGACCACACTCAGATGCAATGCCTTGTATCAGCCTAGCAGGAACTTTGCCCAGAAAAGCACTGAGAAAAATCCTCGCAGAATGGTTTGGGTTAAAAAAGACCTTAATGATCCTCTTGTTCCACCTTCCCTGCCATGGGCAGGAACACCTCCCACTATCCCAGGTTGCTCAGAGCCCCATCCAACCTGGCCTTGAACACTGCCAGGGATGGGACATCCACAGCTTCTCTGGGCAGCCTGTTCAGTGCCTCACCACCCTCACAGTGAAGAATTTCTTCCTAATATCTAATCCTAAGTGCTCTCTGTCTGAAACCAAGCACAGCTTTCACGTATGTCTAGGGGTATTTAAATGACCTTGTGTTTACAATGTGATAAACTGCAGATCCTGCAGAGACACTGGATGGATGCAATTTGCTTACTAGTATCTAAAAAATACAATAAATATACTGAAGAGCTACTAGTTTCCTTATTTACTATAATCTTTATGTTCCACAGTACAGGGAAAAAATGAGTCTGTGGATAAGCAAGCAGTCTAGAAAGCAGGCAAATTGTATCTGACCCTGCACAATGACTCAAGACACCCTTGTAAAATAAAAAGACATTTACAGATAATAAAATGTAGTTTAACTCATATTTTTAAATCCTCCAATAAAATGTTCCTAAATTCAATTAAACTATTGATTTTTCTGAAGATAAGCATCAACAGTTATTGACAGTGAATACAGAATGGTTTTTTTTCTAATGTACCTAGTCAGAGTTGGCCACATGATGTGGCTGCTGAGAGCCTCAAAACTACCAGTATGTGTGTCATTGTATCTCCCACTGCCTCACATTTTACATATTTTTATACAAATATATGTTCTAAAATATAGAAAACATGAAATAATAGTTCAAATTATAGGCAACATATAATATATATACCAGTTCGAATTACTTGCAACAAACTGACTCATTTGCCTACCATGTTGCAATCACTCCAAGAAGCAGGCGAAAACACTGCATTACCATTTTCCAGACGCTCATTAGAACACATACAGGCATTTTCCCTATCTACAAAATTGATGTACTCATCACTACAGTATAATTTATGCTCCAAGGAACCAATACACAGCTCTCTGTGCCCAGATTTCTGTGCTGTAGGAAGTGAGGCGTTTTTTGAACCACAGTACTGAGAACTGCAGTTGGCTTCCATGCTCTATTCCCACCCGAGGTTCAGAAGGAGAGCACCACAAAGCCTCTGCCCTTACCTGGATTCCAGCGGCCCTTGGTTTGCTATGGGCCTGATCTTTTTCCTGATAACAGGCAGTTTGGTGGTGTCAATCACTTTGGTGTCTCCATTGCTGTAAGTGAATTCCAGGGTGCCATTCCATTCTCCCTGTGCCTTGCACACAATGGTGTTCGTTGGGTTGTGCTTCACTTCGGCTGTAACCCTGATTCAAGGGGCAAGGAAGAAAGACCACAGAAATAACTGGTACCATTTGTTACCGGGACTTGAAAGCACTACCTTGCTAAGGGTACAAGCAGCTTTCTAGCTCTACAAATCAATGATTCAAGCAAAGTAGTGATGCTGTCTCCAAAAAAAGAAAGACTCATCCCAGGAAAGCTCTTCTAACACAGCAATAACTTTGGGATGACATTCTAGCAAAGTACAGCAGTCAGCCAACTTAAAGCTCTGATACTCGTCTCTAGCCCAGAGCCAAATGGTTACCTCAGCAGCCCGAAAAACACTCCCTGACATTTGTGTGACATTTTCAATACGTGATACTTTCACACCTGAACATTTTGCTGTCAGAGACCCACGTCAAAGACTCTGGGTATCTTTGTTTTCTTCTTTAGCTCTGCAAGTTCACTTCTCAGCTGCTGAGAGGCAGTGAACTAAAGCCACCTCAGCAGTCAAAGAACTGGTCTGGGAGTGAGCAAAATAGACAGGTAGGACTGGAAAACCAAAATGCAGGGAGAAGTTTTGTGTGCGTCTATGAGCATGCACAAGTGTGCTTTAGAAAGTAAAGTAATCTGTAAAGTCAATTAAGTTTTTTAATTACTAAAGTAATACAGCACAACTTACCCGAATTTTCACTCACCCTGATGGCACCAATTATTAATCTAGAACTTTTAGAGAAAAACCCTGTCAAAACAGCCCCATGTGGACATTTGCCTGAACACAACATTGAAATGGTTGACACACATATGGAAGGATAGTTACACCATCTGAAATAAAACAGAGGTATCCATGCAAAAGCACAGTCTCCTCCAGACACTGGGGCAGCAGAACAAGAAGGGGTCTGATGTTAACGACTGGGACACCAACTTGATCATGGAAGCAAGACAGGGAGCTGCCTTGCACAGCGCCTCTTTGCGCCCTTAGTAATGGGGAACCAAAGAAGGTAAATTACATTTTCACCATCTGGAATTTCAGTGCAGAGGTGGGAGTTCCCAGTAGGGAGTCACCACTACGGGCAGTGACACTTTTGCTTCTCTCCTCTTTCCAGGAGCTCCACCTGGAACACCAGTTCATCTACAAGACTCACACAGAAGCAGCAGCTGGTGTAGCAGAAATATTGCCTTTTCCACGTGCATTTTTCTGATCCTGCACTTACAGCAACTTTTACAAGCAACAAAACCTGGAGAGATACATTCACTTTATTTTAATGAGAGAAATACATGCAATTCAGTTAAACAACATAATAGGTATTGCTACAATAAACTGCCCTAAAGCTTTAAGTCATCTCCAGCACTAATAGGAAAAGAACTTCAGCTATCTGTCTATAAAATATTGCAACAGAAGAACTGAGCAGATGCCCAGGAGTCCTCCCCCTGAAATCCAGCAGCAGGTAAACAAGAGTGAGATGGTAATTCCCGTACCTGTGGACCTTCCCTCCGTAGAAGGGCTTGGTGTGGAACGTGACCGTGGCGGAATAGCCCGTTCTGGCACAATTGATGTTGACTTTCCCTCCAAGCTCCACCCACGGGATGGTAAGGATTGAGCGAGCGTAGGCACTGGGCAGGGTGAAGACATACTCCTCCTCGTGTTCCAGCAAGTGAAGAACACCTACGCAGGAAGAGGTGAAAGTGAGGTGATAAAAGGTTCACTGATAAGACCTGATGGTCAGTGACCAATTACCACCATCAAAATGCACATCCACCGAGAGCACAATGTGCAGCTCTCCTTGAAGGAGGGCACTGTCTGTTAAGAAAGAAACTCTGCTCTCTGGAACAAGTTTCTTCCAACAAGCATTTTCAAAAACACCCAATCTGACTGTGTACCCTGGGCTCCTGCATGGTACCAAACAACTTTTCAAAAAATCTGACTGGATTCCTTACTTTGTATTACTGTTAAAAGCTGGAAAAACATAAAATGTCAATGCAAAAAGCCATACTGAAAATTCAGATGCTCCCTCAGTGTCGTATCATAATCTCCCTCCAGAAAAGATACGGGCATGGCCAAAGGACTCTTCACTCCTCCATTCAGTTAGAAACAGCCACATCCTCCACTTACTTCCTCTTGATGCATTTATTGGTGGAAGTGAAAGGCTCTAAGTCTCCATGGGCACAACTAGGAAACTCAGCATCTAGAAATCTCACATAAAGTTTGCTCCTTAATTTCCAAATGCTTGGTTTCTCACACAGGCTTTGAAAAAATCTTGCATAATCAAAGAGGGTGCCCAGCAGGGCCACTGCTCTACTACCACCAAGTCCAATGTCTCTACCAGGCAGAGAAAATTACTGGTAATTCCATCTCATTCTCTACAGGTTCCTCCACCCTCAGCACTGTGAGGCTGTAACTAAAAACAACACTCAACAGCAGCAGTTTTTCAACATTCCTTGGAAGCTGCACAAAGAAAGTTGCTTTCCTGATCAGACCTTTGCAGCTTCCCCTGGGGCTAAAGATACAACTCTATCCCCATAAAAACTGTAGTTTGGTCTTCAGGATAACAGGACATAAGACCAGAAAAAGAGCACCATAAACCTTGCACACAGAATTAGATCATGCCAAATGTCTGCAGTGTATTTTTTATTAGAGTTTTACAGTCTTTTGTGTCCCATTTACTAACTGCCTAAAGGCAAAAATGACAGCTTTGAAAATATTTTTTCACAACTGGGACTGAAAATAACCCATCACAGGAAGCACTCAGAATCCAGAAATATTCGAAAAAAAAGAGCAAGAAAGTTATTTTGACATAGCAATAGTATCTGTTTAGAAGCAAGATGAGCTTGAGCCCATTTGCCTTCACCCTGGGGCAGGCAGGGGAAGAACACACTGTTAGTGGTATTGATTAATCTATCTGTTTAAGGGAATAATGACACTACTTTTTCAAAGTGATCTCAGATTTAATGATGAAAAAGCATTAAATAGGAACACAACACTATTGCTGCCATTATGAAAGATGCCTTTAATGCTGCTAGAAAACACAAACTTAAAAACACACTCAAAATTTAAAAGCACAGAGTTCTAACAGAAAAATGATCTTGAATATTGGCTCCAGCTAACAAAACTAAATGCAGGCACAAAAAGCACTGCAATCTGTCACTTCTGCCTTCTGAAACTATTTCTCAAGAAAACATTTGCAAACCAGAACAGCTTCATGCAGCTGTTCGCAGAAGTTCTGCAACCTCAGCCTGCCAGCAGCGACACAGCCAGTCAGCGACACAACCACTCCAGCAAGTCTGACACAAGCAGCTGGGAGTGCAAAAGCACACAGAAAAGCCGTGTCTTTAAAAGGACCTTTAACCATTTTGTCTTGGCAAGTTACAAGTTCCCCGTGTCAAGTGCTGAACCCTCACCAGCAGGGAAAGGCCAGGAGGACACAGCTGGAACACACACACACACATTTTGTCTCAAGCTTTCTCGGCTCCACACCTGCAGAGAAATCTAAGCTGAACACACTGCAGGACGGCTGAACTACCCAACTCATCCTGGACACGCAGCCAGGGAGAACTTTTACTCAAAAAATTACTCTGGTAATCAAACTCATTAAATGGATGTTGTAATAGCATTAACTTAATAAAGAACAATTGCAGAATCACATAATGACCTGGATTGGAAGGGACCTTAAAGATCATCGAGTTCCAACCCCCCTGCCATGGGAAGGGATACCTTCCACTAGAGCAGGCTACTCAGGGCTCCATCCAGCCTGGCCTTGAACACTTCCAGGGATGGGGCATCCACAACTTCTCTGGGCAACCTGTTCCAGTGCCTCACCATCCCCACAGTAAAGATTTTTTTACTAATATCTAACCTAAACCTATTCTCTTTCATTTTGAAGCTATTTTCCTTTTTCCTGTCACTACATGCCCTTGTAAAAAGTCTCTCTCCATCTGGCATCCTCCTCCGACCATCAGTGAATGTGCCCACATGAGAGGAAACTGGTATGATAAACACAATTTCCTTTTGGGTGAGTGTAGGTTTGCTTCTGTCCCCCGATGGGATCAATAGCTTTTTTCTCCCTACTCGCGTGGGAGGGACTCGGAGCAGCAATGCTGCCAAGCCCATTTAAAGTGGATAGCAAACAGCAGCAGTGACCTTCAATGTAAATATTTAACCACCACAGCAGGTTAGATATTAAAAACTGAACCTGGCTCTCTTGGCAGTATTTTTAGCACCCGGTAGCATATTTTCTGAATTCCTTAAACACCTGAATAAATACAATTTTTACTGAAGTGCTATCTCACTTGAAATATGACTCCAGCTCAATAATTACAGTCTAAAAGAGATTAAAGGGCAGATCTGAAATACCCACAACTTGATAATACTTTTAGTATTAACCTGTTTTGCATTCCATCGTTTGCAGAGTCCACATGCAAAACCTTGCTTAAGTGAAGAATCACAAAGACCATGGCTGCACCACCACATCTGAACAGAGACCTGTGCTTTCTTAGGGGAGAGGAAGCCAAAAATTACACTGAGATTCAACATTTGTAACAGCTACCCCAACGTGAATTAACACCCTACCCTGCCAAGTGTCAATCTTCAGAAATTAAAAGCCAATTAACTGAAAGCTAACAGCTACTTTACAAAATGGAATTTTAACATCTGCTGGTAAGTATCATTACATTGCAACTGATCTTCAAAAACAACTGCTGGAAAATAAACAGGCTATTTTTCTTCCCTTGCTTCCTTGCTGTAAGGGATGATCCATGTTCAGCTTGAAAATGGCTATAAGTAAATACACATGAAAAGTTGTAGAATATTTTCCCATTTTTAGTTTTTTCCTCTCACATCAAAGAGTTCTTTTGAAAACTCCCAATTCCTTTTAAAATAAAAAATATGAAGTATTTACAGGCAACAATTACATATGGAAGAACACATCAGACCAGTACTTTGGGAGGAACAGTGGATTTAGTAATCTAGTTTATTAGAAAAACTACCAAAAAAAAAAAAAAATCAGAGAAGGGTGAATTTTTTATAAACCAGTGTAGAATACTGAAATTCCTCCTTGAAACGCCCTCAACACCATTTACTCCTCCTTTTGACTACAGGAATGTATTCAGAGTCACACCCCTATCCATGACTCCTCAGCCTGCATTAAAGGAAGTGACAGTCCTGGCATATCGTTTTCCCAGTTTGACTCTTACAAGTCCCTCACTGATGCTGCAGTTTTGTGAATTGATTTCCCAGTAACACATATTGACAAAAAAACCCAGAGGAGGCTCTGGATCAATAAGCTGCAGGAGAGACATGTGGGATTTAATGCTTCCCACTCCCTGCACGGAGATCAATCTGAACAGCAAATGGCACGTGGGACACCAGGGGCCTGGGGCAGTTTCCTTGTTTTAAGAAGCTCTTCACCCTGTGTTACTCCTAACACACACAGAGGAGTAAGTTACGTGTGGGATGAGCCCCACACGGGTGTTGTGCACCACCAACAGCCCAGATCCCCACAGGAAAACAGGAGATGCCAGAACTGGGTTCTTATTGTCTCAAACCTTCCAGCCAGCTGTGTTGCACTGTTTGTTTTTCAAAGATTGGAGTCATTTGCTAAATTAAGTAATGAGTGCCATGCTATAGGAAAACTGTTCTAAAAACACTGGGCTAAAAATATTAATACAAAAAAGAGTACTTAAGGAAATATTTAGGTAGCTCTAATTGCATGGAGCAATCAAGCTTTGGGACTGGTAAATTAAAGTCACTAATTTCTCAGTACTACAAATTATAGACCTGTATATCTATCAATACATACACATACATGCATCTGAACAGAAGAAAAAAAAAAAACAAGAGAGGAAAAAAATATTAACTGCTTGCTTTTAAATTTACCCTGGAAAGAGCACTGAACCTTTTACCCACCTATCAAATCTTTTCAAGTTGCTTTTCCATTTAGAAAAATAGTTTTTGGAAGTCTATACCTCACTACTTTTTAAAACATTTAAAATAGCAGAAGTGAAAGCACCAGATGTAACTAGCCACTTGACAATACAGAGCAAACCATTTCAATGTACTTTATGCTCTCTGCAAAATTAACCCATAAATCAAAGATGACACTTTTTGTTGTATTTTGCTGCTCTGGACCAAAATCCAAGAGCAGAAAAGGAATGGGCACAGCTGACACTGAGGTGTGCTCACGACAGCAACCTTACCCTACAACCAGTATCTGTTTGAAGATTCTATGGACCACACAAAAAACATTAAATATTTACATTGACTTTCCCATCCTTTGCTAATTTAAATCATAATGTGATCCTATTCATTACAGCCTCATCTCCCCCCTTGCTCTTTCATTAGTACATAATTAACATTAACCAGAATTAGGGACTGCACATGCAACACAAGCTCTTTTATGCAAAATACTCTCTTTTCTATTCAGGGTGGCTTTCTCATGAGGAAACTCAGTGCTGACTACTCTGAAGAATGAGGGTTTTGTAATGCAGCGAAGAAAAAGTTGTGACATTTCATTAGCAAGCCAGATTTAGACCCCTCATAACCAGAGATGAAGAAAGGCTAGCACATAAAACAGCTCCTCACATGGATTCCCAGCAGTGCTCTCCCATTTGTTCTGCATCTCTGTAACTGATACTTACTTTTAATCAAAAAACAAAAACCACAAACAGAAAAAAAAAAACTTAGTCACTTTTAGGTGAGACATACACAAAAAATCACACCGAGATACTGAGCTGTACCCTTTGTGTGCCAAGAATATACCATCCTTAAATCCCCTAATTCTCTAAATTCCTTTATAAGCCTTTGTACTTCCACGACATTCTACATCAGCTTCTAATAAAAAGCATAAAAAGCAACGTGGTCTACATATCTAAGGACTTTCTATAAAAATATGATTCAAAGCCCCCACAGACACCTTACCATATTCCTTACACACTATAGGTCCCAAAATTCAGTACTACTTTATCTCTGCAAACAGCCAACTGCAGTAGAAAAAGCTTCATTGAACTGTTGGAAGGGGACACATGGAATTGCTCAGTAGAGAGCAATGTTTCAAAACACACCACAGCTGCTGATATTTAACATTAGGCCACAATGAAGTTTCTGGTCATCATCACGGAATCATCATAGAATGGCCTGTGTTGGAAGGAACCTTAAAAATCATTTTGTTCCAAACCTTCTGGTGTGGGCAGGGACAACTTTCACTACACCAGGTTGCTCAGAGCCCCATCCAACCTGGCCTTGAAAACTTCCAGGGATGGGGCATCCAAAATTTCTCTGGGCAACCTGGTCAAAGAGAACTGTTCTGATATATCCGACTAGAACAAGATGGTCACTCACTACCACTAAATTATCCAAAACATTAATTACAGTTTTCTGATGCTCTGTTTGGCAGGATTCTTTTTCCCTCTCATGTATCGATTAGCACTGATTTAATCTGTAGTATAATGAAACTCATAATGAACCAATCCCACAATTATTTAACCCAAGTCTCAAAATGGACACAGGTGTATTAGAGGTATCAAGGAAACTGTCTTTCAAGTAACATGATGCCACACCTAAAATCCTTACTGATCTCACAAAAAGTCAAAGGGCCCCCACATGTACATAATTTAACTCCAGCAATAGGCAAGAAAGGGCTAAATGCTCATAAATGAGGGGAAGTTTAAAAAAAGGTGAGAAAGGAACAAGACAAAATCCCAACAATGGCACATGATTACTTTGGTCATCCAATGCACAGTAGCAAAAAAACCCCACAAAAATCAAAACCCAGAGATTTTTTATGATCTATGAGATGTTACTTCGTCTCTGATCAAAAGCAGAATCAGGGATACTTCATTCCCAAGAAACTAATTTAATCTGCTTTTAACAGTTTCAAATAAGATTCTACAACCTTACTCCCCAACCTTGGTGTGTCAAAGTTTCTCCAAGGAGCCAACTTTAGTTTCTACCTACCTTAAGTAGCTTCAGATGCCTTCTGACTAACAGCTCCTTTCCACAGCCTAACTCACTCATTTCGCTAGAATAATTCACCCCATGTGAAATGCTGCAACCCTGAAATGTCCCTAAACACAAGGAAAAAATCTCCAAATTAAATTTCATATTAAAAAATTATTTGGCCCTGCACTACTAGGCATATAAATACAGACTTAGTTTTTCTACACTTTTAGTCCAGCAGCTCCTTTTTCTCGGTTCAGCAATCTATTCCCTGGTACTCACACTGACCTCAACCTACTACAGAATTTATACTTATGCAGCACATAAGAAAGAAGCATCTGCAGTAGATTCTAATTTTTGCAGAGCTTGACAAATTCACACACCATCTTAATCAGGAAGACTTCCCTGGATCTAAAATAAATAAACAAAAAAATTAAAGAAAGTGCAGTTTCAAGTGGAAGAACTGCACTGCAAAGCCAGCATTTCAAACTGAGGCTGTCAGGCTGAGGCTGGCTGTTTTCAGATTATGGAAAAGCCTCAGTGGTACAATTTCTTGCTGCCTATTGCCAGTCCTCAACATGCAACAGAAATGCTTGGGCTGCATTCGGGTGTCTCCATCACTTCCCAGAAATGCTGTCACTGTGAAGGGCCCTGCTTTTGCACTGCTTACATGAACAAAAACATGAATGGTAACTAGAAATTGGTGAACCCAAACTCCCTCCCAGAACGCACATCATAAAGACAGCAGCAAACCTTCGAATAAAAGAGCTTGCTACTGCAGATGTTCCCCAAAGGCTGCGTCCACTCCTGGGATATCTCCAGGATCATGAAAAAAAGAAAGAGTATAGGGAAGAACTTATTCTCACAAGCACACATTAAACAATCCTTGGGGTGAGTAAGCGGTTAATTCTTAGACCCTTTCTCTCTCAAAACTGGGACACATCAGGACTTTGAAGTCTTAAATAATCCCCACAGCAGACACCCCGAATCCCAGGGAACTGTGTGTGCTAGCAGCAAGAGAAAGAAATTTCCCTACTCCTACATAATCATAAGTGACTTTATGTTTAATTTTATTTCCATTAAATAGTTCCCTTCACTGAGCAAAAGAGTACTAGAAATGAACATGTACCAGAAAAATGCAGAATGTTAAGCCAATGACTCAGGCTGGCAGTAGCACAGGCAGGAGACAGACAGAAAGACCAATTTCCCTTCTGACACTCCCTTCCCAACTTCCTTAACTCTGTATTCAAAGCAAAATACCTAAGTCATAGGAAGAAGGAAACAGACGTACTAACACAGACTTTATCACAAGGACATCAAAACCAGTAGTAAGGAGATTTCATGTCTCTTCTACTAAAAAGGGAATATATTGCCATCAGGGAAGGAGCCATTGTAGTCCTTTATGCTGGTCTTTAGTTTTAGATAGTGGAAACAGCAGACTATACCTGTATTTTTTCACCGTAATTATTTTGTTGCTATTAATAAGCAAAGCCAAATCACTGCATTTTCCACTCCACTTTTTCACTACTTTTAATGCCATCCTATTTAACATAATGATGACAAAAAGAAGCAAGTTGTCCTCATACTTCTGAGACTACAGTCTAAAAACTAGTTAAGGCAAAACACTAAAATCCATACATAGGATATTACCCTCAAACAGCCAAAGGGACTAAATTGCTTAGAAACATTTTTCTCACTGCATTAAATGTCAGTGACAAGATTGGTACATGTATGTTTATCAGTTCAGATCATCCATTAAGGATTTGTTATGATTCCCTGTATTTCTGAACTCAAACTGAGCCAATGAGTTATCACAATGCAGATTGCATATGTATGATATAGAAAATCAGGATTTATACCTCTATATGTGACTTTACAGAAAGCTTCACAAACACTACAGAAATCATGATTCTTTGCAGAAACTATGAAAAACAAACGTTAGGCTTATGTAAAAACATGTTTTTTCTCATTGCTTTGTTCCAGTTGTGAACACCAAATGTTGTATTACTTTAGAAGTGAACAAGACAACAAAAATATTCTTACAGAATATGCTATCGTTTGTCATTTGCTACTGCAACTTACTTATATCTGAAGTCTGGCCATTTATGTTAACAGACTCTCATCAATATAAGCACACATTTATGTAATGTACATTTCACATTCTGCCTGGACAGCAAGAGGTTATATGAACCCTACAGTTTTAATTCCAAACTTCACAAAAGCAAACAGTCATAAGGTTCAAATGAAAGGTCAGAGGGAGAGCAAGCAGGGAAACATTTGGATTGCCATTGACACCCAGAAATATTAGCTCAAAGAAAGCAGAATAAAAGCACATTTCTTACCTTCACCTACCATAGAAACACCTATTGACATGCCCATGAACTTGCTTTTGGTCCATACGTGAGCGTTCACACACATTTTCTTCTCTTTGCACTCACAATAAAAGCAAGAGACTGGTGGATGATGAGACACTTGTTCAGCTACAAACCTCAGCTTGTAGCACGGGGACTGGTCCTGGCCAAGCTCCTTGGCTGAGGCTTTAGGAACCGTGGAGGCACCGTTAGTTCTGAATGCTTTCACTTTATCTTTAGGCACATCCCACGAGCAGTGAAACGTTTCACCAATTATAGGGTTATAGGGCTTCTTGGCAACTGCTCCCTTTCGGCCTTCGTGAAAAGCTGTTAGATAATACTCCACAAAGCAGATAATTCTTTCCTCGGGAGTGGCTCCAGCTGCAATTGACAAAAACAGGTCTGGATGGGCCATGAAATTTGCATACATCTCCAGCAGGGATCTTTTCTCCAAAATAAATGTTGGAAGCACTACCTGTATGCAAAGCAGACAAAGGCAGATATGATTTCCCTGTGATCACACTATGGGGGGGAAAGGGGGGAGAGAACAGTTAGGACAGCTGTAATTCTGACCCTGCCAAATTTCAGGATAGCATATTTTTCTCCCATGCCACAACAATTTAATTTTCTTTGCAGTGTAAATAATGAGTGAAGGAAAAAGCACTGGCCTTGATACCCATGCAGGCTACTTCCTATGTCATTATGACTTTCAAGAGCAGCTCACAAAAGGATGGGCTGTTCCATTCACATGGAAATCCACCTTTTCCTCTCCTCTAGTTAAAAACAAACAAGCCAGCCATTGTTTTCCTTGTTTACATGACACAAAAACATACTTTGATATAAACTAATTTACATTCAACCTCAACAAACCAATCATAACCCTCCAAAATGGGAGAGGCATGCTCTCCCAAACCACCAGAAGATGAGTATTTTACGTGAACATACATATCACCAACCTCTGAGAGGTGGAGAACGTAAGGGGTACATCTATCCCTTCTGTCAAACATCTGTGTTCCGCATTTCACTCCTGGGCCTCTGACTACCCACTATACATGGATTAGGTCCCTTCCAGCCTCTAACAAACCAACCCAAGGAGATCCAACCATAACCAATTCATAACCACATCTCAGGTCTATTTCCAAGTATAAAACCCTTCCAAGGACCCTTCCCAAAAGGCAAGAAAACACTCCCCATTTGCCCTAGAGTGTCATCATATGTCATGTCCCCCCACAACTCCCAAGTCAAATCCCTTGCCATCCCTAAGATCTCCTGTCTCCCCCAAGCCCATGGCACATCACCTCAGTTTTAGATGGTACCATGTTACTGTGGTGGGCCCTTCCATGGCTTCGCTTCACTTCACACAAGTTGAAACGAAAACTGCACAAACCATTACTTTCATATCCTGGGACTAGAGAGGCTCCCATGGGGCCAGAAAAAAAAACTGGGGCTGAGCACTAGGCAGTCTGCCCTGGAGGGAGCCAGCCCCAAGTGATTTGGATACAGTCTCGAGTGCCTTCACTAGCAGATGTTGTCAAAGTCACTCACTTCACAATAAAGCTTTGTTACAAGTTTCCAGTGAAACATCCTGAAGGGCACTGCAAGACAAACAAGGGCTACAGACCATAATTTCTCTCCCTTCTGACCCCCCCATGCTCCTCCCTTGTGCAGGACTGTTCCAGGGGAGCTCAAAGGTTGCTCTCGCATGACCAAAAGGAACTTCTGGCACACACAAATTTATCTTATGTGACTCCAAGTGGCTCAATGATGCCAGATGCAAACCAACAGCTGTCCTCTATTAGAGCAATCCTTCTGCTTTCCTCTTTAATTCTCCATTGCATTTACTTTTTCCCTTTCCTAAAAGCAAGGGTTATTTACAGCAGGCAGGGAGCCTGTATGTCACAAACACATTTGCCTTCCCCCTGCTGCCCCAGCTTGCTATTCTAACTGGGACCAAAGCAGGCATCAGCCCTTTTGGATCCCAGGGATAATGAAATAGAAGCTGTCAAACTTTTATTAATCATTCAGCCCTTCTCAAAGAGAACTTGTAAACATGAACAAGAATTCCAGTCACAGCGGCTTGAACAGAGCCTTTACAGCTACACAGCAAGTCACGGTACCTCCCTGCAAAAAGAGAGAACTCCTGTTTGCTAACTTACCTGCTTGTTTGTTCTCTCATTCTGTATTTTATATTTACACACACACAGTCCTTTATAGGCTTGTAATTTTTATAAGTTTAGACATAAATCCAGCAAAGTTCCATCTGTAATATTCCTCAGACTCTACTCTCTAAGCCTTGAGGTCTCCACATGGTTTCTGCTACCAACCTACTGAGGCCCCAAATGATGGAGGACCTTAATTTTACACTGTGTGGCAGATTACTGAGTGCTACAGGCAGCCTAGTCCTCATGGTGGTGTGACAGTGATGGGCTGAGGAGATTGGTTTTCAAAAGTGAAATCCAAAACTTTGGAAGGTGAAGTGGAAAGCCAGTAAATTTTCTTATTGTTAGCTCTTTAAATAACTCCATCTTATTTGCAGCATTCTCATTCTGACCAAATATTCATTATCCAATATAATCTTTGAAAAAATGCAATTCAGCAGTTGAGATCCTCAATTCAGGATCTCATTTTAATATAAATTGTACACTAAAATATCAGGTTATCAGAAGCCAAAGTGACAGCAAAACATACAAAAGAATCTCCCATAACTTCTATCTAGAAATACCAGTAGTGCCTATCGTGAGTTCACTGCAGAGACTTGAAAGGGCAAACTCATTTGAATAAACAGCACTCTGCATCTTGTTATGTCCAAGTGCCAGTCTCTAAAGCCAGTGACCTTTATTAGCACAAACAGAGGAAAAGAAAACTGCAGACCATATTTCAGATGATGCAGATTTTATGGTACAACACTAAGACTGCCGTGGCTTCATCCCACTGACGTGGTCACAGAGTCTTGGTATCTCCTCCCTCAAGTCCTAGATGTGTGCTTTGCTTACAGCTACACCAACACTGCCACTAAATGAGATGTGATGAATCACTGGACTCTTCATTATTGAGTTTCAAGAATCAATTTGAATTCTGAGTAAGGCCTGAACTTGAGCTCAAATGATAATGCTTTAAAAGCCCAACTAAGCTGGAAACTACATCCTTAATTGTAGCAGGAAAGGATCCACTGAATAACTGAATAACTGAATTGTTTCTACACAAGGAGGCAGAACCATGAAATAAAAAATACTTGAGTTTTAAAGCTTACACAACTACAGTTTTAAAAAATATGCCTACAAAACACTGTCTTTTACCAAATAATCTCATAGCCTGAAAGTTTCAATATGCAACACCACCACACACTAACACAGCAAAAAAAAAACAAAAAAACCCTCGAACACACCAACTGATTTTGTTTAAATTTGTCTTATCTTGATTTCTGCAGAAATAAGAAAAATAGAAATAAATGAATTTGGAAGTGTATAGCATTCTTCTTGCCAGCACTGGGCTGTCATGCCCTTGTGCTAGCACTCTAGCATTTAAAGAAATGAGGCTTTCAACTCTTCTGCAGCCAGACAGAATGAAGTGTCCAGAAAAATACACTTAGGACCTATGTTCTTTATACTGGCTTTGGGCAGGACTATGAATTTTTTTTAATTGCAAAAGAAGTCAAAACTGACTAATTTTTTCCTCTGAGAAAATGCCAGCATGACAACCAATTGGACAAAAGAAACTGTCTAGAATAAATACCAAGTTGCTGGAATCTGAAGCAAAAAAATCTCTTGACTGCATTCTAAAATGTTAGAATAATCTATTCTTATTCTTTCTCAGGCTTCAGATGAAAAGAAAGCAGAGACATTCTTCCATTTTCATGGACGTTAAAAAGACAATACTGGTTCAAAACTCAATTATAACCTTCTAGGTTTGAATTTACTTAATTAAATCTGAATGCAAGTGAGAAAAATGAGCACGACTTCTTAAGAGCAGAGATATTTATCCCCACTACTGTTTACTGTGAGGAAAAACATGGGTGTCAGCACCATTCCCATTTCCAGAAATCCAACCAAGGTACCTCATGCTGAGATACCCTTCTCTTAGAGGTGTAAAAGCTTTCTTTTCACTGTCATCTATGTTATTTTGCGAATGAAACAAGCTATTTTCATGTCACTTATATTTTAAAATTACAAGGTAAAAGTATATTGGCAAAGTAAAAACTTATGACATCATGAACACACCACAATGTTAATTTACAACAGGCTGACATCCTGCAAAATTATTGGCAGCCCTTTAACAGAGAATGGCAACCCTTTATTTTTAGCACATATTAACTGTGTAAGGAAGGTGAGGGAATGCAGGGGAGTGATCACCAGTATTAGCATTAACTGCGATCTATTAGATCCCATTTGCCAACAAAGGCCGTCAGTGGGTTTTGGCACTATTTTTCATTTTTTAAAAGTCTGAAGAACAAACAACTTAGAAACTTGTTTTTCTCCCCAGCAATTCTAGTTTTAAATGAGGCTGAAAGTCATATCACAGTCCAAAGCATCAGTTCTGTACCACATTTTGCTGCTGTGAACTGCTCCCCACCCAACTCTCTCTAGCAGCTGTTGAAGCGTATTTGGCCACCACAGAGTCTACCCTGTTGTAGCAAACCCCCTCACAGATCTGGTTCTTCACTGCACGTGTTCTCCTTCACGGTAATTTTTACTCTTTAACTCCTCACTAAAAGGCACAGCAGTAGGACACATTCCATGAGTGAAGCACCTCCACAACGTTAAATGTGGCTGTCTTCACTGTGGGAAACTGCTGTCAGCACAGGCAAGGCAAGGAAAAGATGCTGTTTCCTCTGATATGGAATGTGAAGGTAATGCTCATGCATCCACAACCCAAAGCTGCCAAGGGCTCAGAAAAAGCTCTTTGTTTGTGTGAGTATCATGCAACAATCCACAGCTCATGGAATGAACCAAGGCACAGGAAAATGGAAACATGTAAAAACATCCTCTCATATTAGCAACAACTGTGCCACTTCCAGCAGGAGGTGATGAGCATCAAGGTGCTCTGAAACCTGACTTTCAGAGGAATAATGAAAAATGGGAAGAAGTGCAGCCAACAAACCCAGATTTACAGTCACATGTCAGTGGCCCTAAGGGCCTCATGTCAGTAAGCAAAGTTGATAAAAAAAGCAGCCAGCTGTCCTGTATTTTTTTTTTTAATCCTCAAAATGGGCAGAAAAGTGATGTGCACATGTGGCATGTCTCATTAATACTTGTCATATGTGTATTCGTGCATCACACAGACTACAGGCAGATCTAACTCTGCCATATGCCTGTTTCTCTTCACATTTCAACATTTATCATTATCTTTAAAAACTGTGCTCTAAGAACACTACATAAGAAACAGGTTATCAGATACGTATTGACCTTCATATTTTTCTTAAAAGTGTCTACAATTCTCTTATTTACAGGAATTTCTCTTATTTACATTAACTGTGTGTCTTCAGGTTTTGCCTACTCTGCCGTGACAAAAAGATGACAGTGGAAATCACTGTCATGACAGAAAAATCTTGTTCGTTGCCAAAGACAAAATGTTTTGAAAACACAAGAGCCATCAATAAGAAATCTAGTCTAGTTTGAACATTATAGACTCAGACAGCCTTAGAAAACCAACACAGAAAAGAGGAAGAGTTAAGAAAAAGCGAGAATGTAAGAAAAACAAAACCAAAACCAAAAATGAACTATATATAACCCCAGACATACTAAGAAGTGGCAGGTATAAATTATTCAAAATGAAATGATGAAACTTTTGTTTTATTTAGAATAAAACACTAACTTCTTTGCAGCTACTCAGCAACAGAACACAGGATTGCTCAATCTTAAAAATGTAATTATTTTAAAACACTGTCAATTGTTTCAGAGGAAGCAGAAAAAAATATATTGAGAAAACCTTATTTTGTAAGAAAGTTATAGTTTTTGATTAATATGCAAGACCAAAAGGGAAGCAGATCAACTCTTCAGAATCAAAATGCCCATGAGAACAACTTCCTGCAAAGCTACTTCATGTGCCAGAGAAATTCTCTGGTCCTTCCAAACTTCGCAGTATTTGTGGAGAGTGGCAGAATGAGCTCTTATTTGTGAGAAGCGGATTACAGGAGTTTTATTTGGGGGATTTTTAAGTAGAAAAACCCTTGTGGAAGGAAAGAATAGTCCATATATTTACAAAAATCTGCTTGCTTATTTATTAAGCCCCACGAGGAGGTTTCACTGGAATACAGACTATTCAAAAAGAAGCATTCCCTGTTTCCTTAACATCTACCTCATTTCCAAAACTCTAAGGACTTAGGGGAGAATTTCTCAGACACTGTAATTTCTTTGCTCATATCAGAATGGATAAGCTCGTGACAATACTGGTTTTAGGAGCGGAGGAATGCACAGAAGGTTAAACTGGTGAGCTGCTCAACACAGGCAAGAACTGATTCACCGAAGACTGTAACTTCTTTACCATCATGGGTTTTTTTTCTGAAGCTAACATGCAATTAAATTGAATCCAATCCACAAAGCAGTAATGTGAACATGTGTATCTTTCATCCATACAATTGCCATTATTTTCCTCAAACCCTCAGTGCACCATGCCGTATTTAGGGGTTACATACACAACATCAAAAACTAAGCAAGGGTTTTGGAGGATTTTTTCCTTCTTCTTTTTTCTTCCCCTCCCCCCCATCTCTAAAATATCTGATGTGGCCACTTCATGTGAAAGCCTGTCCAGCAAGAGACAGCACCCCACAGCTCTCTGGGACCACACTTCTATAAAGAGGAAATCTTCCCTGTCCACAGGGACAAAACACACTCACAAGAACCAGACATGCACACAAACACATAGAAAGATGAGAAGAAGAAACAATAATGAACAGATATAAAAGAGATACAGTGCTCATACCCTGGTAAGGTCCATGCCAAGTTTGAGCTGAGAGATGAGATGGAGAATTACACTACGCTGATCATCCATGACTCCTAAATCCTCCTCTTCATTATCTTCAGTATCTGTCATTTCATCTTCAACTAGGATCAACTCAGAAGCTGAATGCTGAAATGAAAAGAAACGTCACCATCTGGAAAAAAGATACAGAATGGGAATATTTTTCCCCACTACGTATGTTTAAAAATGGAGCTGTCTCCATGGAACTGAAGACAGCCTCTGTTAAAACCAAGAAAAGACACAAATTCAAAATAAATAAAAAATCCAGTGATGGGTTCATAAAGCATTTTGACCCTTTCCTCAGAATGAGAGTACTAAGTATGAGATCCTAATTTATACGTTCTCTTCTCATATTTATACTGCAGTGATGCCTGATAAAACTCACAGATTATTTAAGTAAGAAGTCATCTTTTCATTAAATAGAAGTACACAGTTGAAAATGAGTTTTCAAGTTTGTTTCAAAAATATCTCCAGCAAATATTCATGTCATACATAGATGCTGCATGACCCTATTTCACACAATTTTTTTCCCTTTCTCTATACAATTTCAAACTTAGATATTTAGGAAAGTCAAGATATTAACTAAAGAAGATAAAAAGACAACTATAATTAAAGAACACACCTCTGCAAAAAACTCAAAGACATTAGATTTTAGGAAGTAGACGAGTGCCGTAACTCTTTATGACTATTGCAACACTTCACCACCTCACAGCACAACTCCAGTGCTGCTAAGTTTCCAAAAATACAAGCTGAATATCAATAGACAGGCACCATGCCAGTCCCTTCCAGAGGAACTTTACAGCAAAAGGGACAATGACTTGAGATATTTTATTTTTCCTTAGGGTTTACAATGTATTACTAACAATAATCCAAACAGGTGGTAGTTACTTTGTTCAATCCATTGAAACCACTCTGCAAGCCTTCCAGATATGTATTCAAGTAAGCTTTTTGTACTTCAAGAGAAAAAAAAATTGGGTTATGTAGATGAAAAATTACAGCCCAGCATGTCATTATTGCCCAAACATTCTGTGCTGTAAATGAGACAACACTCCCTGCAAAAGTTAGCATTCTTTCATGCTAAATTGAATTTCTGCAGAAACAGCTAGTTCATTACATAAAAGAAGAAATTCTTCATCTCACTGTGGAAGCCTACGCAACTGAAAAGTTTCACTAAAACCAGCTGATATCCAGAATTAGGTTTCAAAGGAGTATTTCTGAATAATCCCATTAGAGACCCCTCAGGTGAACTGCAGCTTGTGTAAGGGGAATTTCTTTGAAATTCAGTTACTACGGAGGTTTCCAAGATTTGAATAAAGTACTTTCTCTTTTTTTTTTTTTTAATTAATTACATAAATGTTTAGGTAGCTATTCCTAAAAGAATAGCTATTTGGTGAAACCCAAGGACATCTGCAAGACACTTTACAGTTGCTTTATTTAGAAAGTAGAATATGTAGATTACATAAAACAGAATCTGGTGAGCTGTAACCTCAACAGCTTAGAGCTTTTCAAAAGGACAAAACCACACTTTCTTCTTCCCACTCCCTCAGAAAATAAAAGGAGAGAACGATAAGCCCTTTTCTCCCAAAATGCACAGCATTATTATCCGACTGACGCCTCACTGACAAGTTCAATTAACATAAACCCTTGACAACCTCACACAAAATTATCAGTCGGGGAGGCACACAGCACCCAAGCCTGGCTCAGTTGTACAGGCTACGATTCATTTGGAGGGAGCACGGAAAAAGCAGTATCAGAACTTACAGTAGATGCTTCCACAGGAGGCTTCCCTTTGATCCAGCTTGACCTCATTGAGAGCACTGAGCTACCGAATAGGCTCTGCTGCTTCTCTTACTCCCATGAACTGAGCTTGCGGCAAACAAGCTCCAGCAGGCATTAGCAGCGCTACAAAAAAAGCAAGGGAACCTCCCTCCACACTCCCACCCCCTCTTTTTTTTTCTTGTTTTTCTTTCTTTTCTTGGGGGTTTTTTTTTTTTTTTTTTTTTTGCTATCCGAGGGCTTGGAGAGCGTGCACCGGATGGCAATCTGCTCCTTGCATTTCCAGTCACATGGCACTGAGATCAGTGAGCTTAACTGCACGCAGCTCCAACTGGGAAATGGTGCTGCTGTTCCCGGAGGATATCCTGATCGGCGGTTCTCCAGGAGGGACGGGAAGGGGCACAGATGTGTGTGAGTGTGCACAAGTGTGAGACAGAAAGAGAACATGCTAGCAGGTAACGCCCTTTTACGTGAACATGTCACAGCTGCGTAGCCTGAAGTTGTTAACAGCATCCGAAAACAAACGAATTACCCATTACCAGTCTGCAGATTAAATCACAGACTAAGAATTTTCTTTTTCTCCCAAAGACTGCATGTTCACTCAGGGCCAGAAAACCCTTCTTTCTTTCTTTCTTGATGAAATAGGTATTAGGTTTTCCTTGCCCCTTAATTGTTACTAACAAAATAGCAACCAACTCAGAATATTCTGTGAAACTGCCTCTCTCTGCTACCCTTCAACACATCCACGGTCAGAGCAAGCCACCCAATGGACACTTCTGGTGCTCAGGAAAGCAGCATTTGCATTGTTGTAAATGAAAGCCATTCAGCTCATCAGGGAGGATGAATACAATGTAACATTAGGATGAGTCGTGTTTAATAAGCACACTGTACAGACTAAAATTTTAATTACCTTAACTATCCCTATTCTAAGGACTTGTGCAAGGTCACGAGAAAAACCACCGCTCTGCTATTACAGTCATCAACATACTAGTGACCTTCAGTGAATGACATGCAGACAACTGCTCTTTTCTCACTTTCCAAGGAAAAGAATTTAAGGAAGCAGTTTACAATTTATGTTACAGGAATTGAAGAGCAGTCTTCTTCAGCAAGCAATATCCCTTCTGTATTTCCCTCTCTCCTCATTAGCTGTTCTAGCTAACTACTAAATAGGTTTTTAGGAGCACATAAACTAATTTTAACTAACATGTATTTCTTTAACTAGCACATATTTCTTTAACTAACACATTTCTTTAACCACCATGTAAGCACCACATGGTGTGAGTGGACTTGCAGTCACAAAACACAAATCTAGTGTATCTTTAAAGTGTCATAGAAGTCCAGCCATTCTTTAATTCTTTTTCTTTCCATGAAAATAGCACACAGTTGAGTAGTATCCCATGTGTAAGCATTCAGCAGAATGCAAAGGATTATGTGGAGTGATTATCCTTTAAGGGCAGCTTTTCTGAATTATCAGACACAAGACTTTTTTTTTTACCTCCTCCTGTAAAATGTAACAGCAAAACTGACCTAGGAAAGTAGCGACCTCTTCCACTCCTGTGTGATGAGAGCATAACGTAAAAGCTATTGAGCTGTGCACTGCCCAGCCTGGGAACAAACAGCATAGCCTGGCTTAGGTGCTGACCCTGAGAAATCCAATACTGAACCAGTTACAAACAACCACAAAAAAGGGGCTTATATTTAAAATCACTTTACTCAAAATCAGTTTCCAATACTGGGCTGAAACACCAGCATTTTTCAGAAAAATCTCAAGACAAAATAAAAGATAATTCCTAAAAATCCCACAAAGAGATGCACTTCAAAGTTTAAATGCCAAAGACAAGAAAATACACACCGGCAGAGAGCTATTTTAAACAGGTCACCTCATTAGAACTGGGATCGATTAATTTAGAGAGGTCATCTGCTGGGATACAAAACGGATGTTCTAGTCAGCAGTCTCCATCAGAAAACATGCTGATTCTTTTTTAACAGATGAAACCTGTAAGGGAAAGAAATTGTTTCTGAAGGAAACATTCTGCAATTTAAAAAAAATGCCTTTAGGAAAAAGACACTTTGACGAGCCAGGGATAGAATCACAGAGTTAAAAGCTACACTTCTGTGAAAGGGCAAATGTGCCTCTGTCCTTTTAAAGCTTCTTCCACAAGTTAATTTTTCAAATTAACTGCTGTGCTGGAAATTAACTGTTAGGTAATTAAGACAGATACACAGCTCAGAGCTTCATTTTCCAACATATTTCACAAACCATTTCATGCAACACTACTGTCAAGAATGTCAAGATGATGGGTCTCATCTTGTTTATTTATTGGAGGGGAAGAATGTAACATAGAGAATCACAGTCTCATTTAGGTTGGAACAGACTTCTTGAGGTCTTCTTGTCCCACACCCTGCTCAAGCAGGCACACGTAGAACCAGTTGCCCAGGATCATGTCCAGCTAAGTTTTGATTATCTCCAAGGATCGAGACTCCACAACTTCTCTGGGCAAACCATGCCAGTGTTCAACTCTCTCTCCACAGCAAAAGTCCATTTTCTGATGTTCAGACTGACTTTCATGTGCCCACTGCCTCTTGTTCTGTCACTGGGCACTACTGAGAAAAATCTGCCTCCCTGTTCTTCACCCCCATGAGGTATTTATATACATTGATAAGATCCTCTTGATCCCTTCTCTTTTCCAGGCTGGACAGTCCCAGCTCTCTCAGACCATCCTATTGGGAAGGATGCTCCAGAACCTTCATCATCTTTGTGGGCCTGTGCTGGCCTTACCCCAGTAAGTCCACGCCCTTCTGCATGGACTTACTGCAGAGCCCAGAACTGCACACAACACTGCAGATGTGGCATCGTCTCTGCCAAGTAGAGGGGAAGGAGCTCAACCTGCTGCCAACACCCTTCCTAAAGCAGCCCAGGAAGTAAATGTTGGCTCATGGTCAGCTTGTTGTCCCCCAAGATCTCTGCAGAACTGCTGTCCAACCAGATAGCCTCCAGCCTGTACTGGTGCAAGAGTTTACCCTCAGATACCCCCAGATACTAGACTTTGCATTTCCCTGAGCTTATCTTTAAGAGACTCCTCTCTGGCCACACTGCCAAGGTCCCTCTCCATGGCAGCACAACCCTCTGGCTCATCAGCCACTCCTCTCAGGTTTTTCATCATGTACAGAATTTCCAGGAGTGCTGTCTGCATCATCATCCAGGTCATTAATGAAGATGTGGAACAGTGCCAGCCCCAGTATGGCACTCCCTTTCCTTACCAACCTCTCCCAAACTCCATAACCTCTTAGAGACCCTGGAGCTATATATGTGTAGCTTAAGTGCTGCCTAAGCTGTTCCCCCTCCATCAAGGGCCAGTCTACCTCCAGACCTCCCCTCTGATCTCAAAAGTCTGTTACAAGTAAAGGCCAAGGTAAAGAAGGCATAGCATAACTCAGCCTTTTCTCCACCATGGTAGTAAGTAGAGACCTTGTATATACTGACAGGGACACACTGAGGACCTCATATTCTTCATATAATTACAAAAAAATACTCTTAAGAATTTTCATTTAGGCATGAAAATGTTTTTATGTACTATAAACAGGACAGTAGTCAGGAGCAAGAGGATGAATCTGAGGAGCTTAGAACATCCAGATAAAAATATGTCATTTTGTAATATTCCAAGGGAAGTATTCTTTAAGTCCTTCTACATTAAAAAAAAAAAAAATGCAAAAGATTGTAAAAAAAACCCCACTGTACGAAACATGTCTGCATCAAGAGAAAGACAGAGTAAGTTAGAAGCAATATTAAACAGAATTAGCATTTTCAGATTAGACAAGGATTGTCATATTTTTTGCAGAGTCCTCCAATTATCACTGGTTCTACTAGTGCACCTAAAAGTCAAAGGCCTCATTTTCATTTTCAGATTCTCTTCAATAACGGCATAGGTTTGCAAGCATCATTTACACTTGCATTTGTGTAACTCAAGAGCTGGCAAGCAGGTTTTCCGTGGGTGTAAGATTAAATATAACTCTCTAAGGTCAGGGAGCTTTAGCACGTTTACACTAATTTGAGAAATTGGCCCCTCAAGATTTTCACCAGATTCAATACTAAAGTTAGAATTCTTTTTGTAAAGCACATACAGTAAGAACACCCCAAAGTAGTAACATATAATGAGCTGTTAGATTCTTGCAGGGCTTATCACTGGATCAGAAATGACAAAACTGCACTAACTTGCATGCTCCACTTGTCTTTTCTTCTTCCATTGGGCACCACACGTTTAATTGCACTTACTACCAGCTGTAGCATGCACCTGACAGAAAAGCAGGCAAGCTCACTGCACCCATCCCTCATTAGCACTGATTTGAATCTCAAATGTAGATTGTCCAGGAAGTTGCACTTATTAAAGTATTTTATATACAGAGTAGCATATTGCTGTGCTGTTTTGGTGGGCTGACCGTCGCTAGGAGCCAGATGCCCACCAAAACCACTCTTTCACTCCCCTTCTCAGCTGTGTAAGAGAGAGAAAATACAATGGAAGGCTCACGGGTTGAGTTAAGGACAGGGAGACATCACTCACCCATTACCTCATGGCTAACACAGACTTGGCTTGTGGAAATTAATTCAATTTACTACCAATCAAAGAAAAGCGGGGTAATGAGAAAATAAAACCAAATCTTGAACACCATCCCCTCACCACTTCTTCCTAGGCTTAACTTTACTACCTCCTACCAGCTTCCCCAGAGTGGTGCAGGGGAACAAGGAATGGGAGTTGCAGTCAGTACTTCACACCTTTCCTCAGGGGAACTCCGATTCAGACTCTTCCCCTGCTCCAGCACAGACTCCCTCCCATCAGGGACAGTCATCCTTAAACTCTGCCAACCTGAGTCCTTCCCATGGGCTGCAGTTCTTCACCAGCTGCTCTTCTGTGGGTCCCCTCCACAGGGTACAGCCCTTGAGGTGCAGCCTGCTCCAGCATGGGTTCCCCACAGGGTCACAAGCCCTGCAAGGAAACCTGCTCCAGCATGGACTCCTCTCTCCATGGATCCATAGGTCCTACAAGGAGCCTATTCCAGCATGAGCTTCCACAGGGTCATAGCCTTCTTCTCTGGCATGGAGTCCTCCCTGGGCTGCAGAGGGACAGCCTGACTCACCCTGGTCCGCACCACAGGCTGCAGGAGAATGTCTGTTCCAGCAGCTGGACCATCTCATGTCCTTGCCCTCCTTCACTGACCTTGGTGTCTGCAGTTGCTTCTCTCACATTCTCACTCCTCTCTCTGCTATTGTTCTGCAGGGTTCCCTTTTTTCTCCCTTCTTAAGTCTGTTATCCCAGAGGCACTACAACCACCACTGATGGGCTCAGCCTCAGCCAGCAGCAGCTCCATCCTGGAGCCAGACTGGCACTGGTTCTGTCAAACACAGAGGAAGCTTCCAGCAGCTTCTCACAGAAACCACCCCTGTAGCCCCCCACTACCAAGATCTTGCCACAAAAACTCACTATAAGCTTTAAAAGGAGGAATCATTCCCATATAGAAAACTGAATTTAACAGAAATTACAGAAACTTTGTTTACTTCAACCTAAATCTTGAAACAAAACCAAGTCTGAAACATTTACTACCCACTGTGAAGACTGATTCCTGAAAACATCCTCATCCACTCACCACTTCTTTAACCTCTACATGCATTGCCATTTACAGATTATCAAACCTAATCTTAACTATAAGGCAGTGAAATTTTTTAATATCCGACAAGCTCCTGTAACCCTTTACATAAGGTTTTATACTCTTCAAGAACAGTTCAAATAAAAAAAAAAAATAGGAAATACTCTTCTCAACATTTACCACCACACAATGTAAGCAGAGGAAGGTGAAAAATGGGGTTGCAAAAGTGGTGGTGAAGTCAGGTCATTGCTTGAGCCCTGGCCTCCATCCTACTGTAGTCTTATTCATGCTTTGCTTCTGGTGGCATCTGTGACTGATCACTGCAAAGAATGAGCAGATCAAAGATAAAACCTCAAGCACACCGACATCCCATACGCACACTGTAATGCTGGCACCTGGACACCAAAGTTACAGTGACTTTCAAAGAGACTTAAGGCTGCCCAGTGTTCCAGGTCTGACGTTTTCAGAGCCACCTAAACAAGCTCAGAAGCGAAGATCTTAAATGGATACTTTAGAGAGCAAAACTGTGTACACCTTCATTTCATCCTGAAAAAGGTTTCTTAAAGGTAGCAAAATAGGCAGGCTCAGCTCAGCTGCATTTTTTAAAATTTACTCTGGGTATTTCATAGGAGCTGTTTCCTCTAATGCAAAAAGTCTACCACCTCAAAGGGGAACCCACACCCCTCAAACCCCAAAACACACACCCACAATCACACTTCTCGCAGCATTCTGTCATTAGAGCTTAGCTCTAACAATGATGAACCAAAATTGAAGTTAACTTTTAAAGTGTCAAAGCAAGTAATAGAGGATGAGAACCAAATGAGAAGGATTTTACAATGAAAAAGTGAACATCCCATAACTTAAACACACCACCACCCTGGCAAGCAAGAATACTACTTTCTTTTTGTCATCTGCATACAGAACCAATCAGCAAGACAGTTATTTTCTCCTTCATATAACAAAGGGAAAATGGCACAATAGACAGATTTTCTACTTACCTTAAACTATGTATATCAAGAAAAATAATCCAGGCATATCTATCTGAATAGGTAAGTAACTGCTGTATCTGAGTTTGTGTTCTGACAGCATGTGGTCAAAGCATTTATGTAACTGTGGATACATCATTCAGCACTAATAGGTCAAACCAGGTATTATTTGCTAGAAAAAGCTTACATTGGGAAAGAATGTCTACAGAGTGCCCAGAAATTAATTTCTTGCCAAATTTGTTATTTGTGTTTGGCAATTCAAGTCCCCAGAGAAACATTCTTCAGACTTGGACCATCAACGATTAAAACATCTCTTTTTTGTGTGTATGGATAATTTGTATGTGTTTTGTGGTTTGTTGCTTCGGGTTGTTTTTCATTGAATATGCTAAACACATTTGATGTTCAGAAAATCTCTCCAGCTAGGGACAAGTGCAAGGATCAAAGTGTGGCAATGCAAGCGATCTGTCTATCACACAAGATTAATTGGATACAACACGTAACAGCAGAGACATCTACTGAACCAAGAAATACCTATCCTTCTTCAGGAGATATCCCATCACTGCAAGGCAAGCAAGCAAAGCAGAAATGCATCTTGATACTAACACTGCATAGACAGGCTGACACACAGACAATGCAAGCAAAGAAAATTATCACAAAACCTCTACCTGAGGTGACAAATAGGTCTGCAATCTTTTTCCTTCTCAACAAAAACAATCTGCCAGGAATCTGGAGACAAGCACATCATCCAGATACTCACCATTTAGAGAGCTTTTCTAATGCATTTTTGTTAATGTTTTGCAGGAGTATCTCTGGGAACAGAAGTCTTTTCATCAATAAAGAACAAGCTCAGAAAGCTTCCTTTTCCTACACTGCAGATGTGTTTTACTCTGACCTCTGACTATATTTAGGACTGAACAGAACAATGTAGCAGTGATGAGGACCAGATAATAAGAGATTTCGGAAGAAAAAGAACTGGTTTCTTGTTTAAAGAATGGGAACAAATGCATGTAACATGAAACAAAGAGCATCTATGTTTATGTTGCAGTATATGCTGTGCAAGCATTCAGAGAAAAATATTCAAAGCTAACTCTTTAAAAGAGATTATGTTTAAAACTAAAGAATCAATCACTGACTAAACATCCTGTTAAACAGAGATCCTCATCTGGATTACCTACAGCATTGTAATCCTGTTATGCACCACATAATGTTTGTGGGACAACTTTTTCCCCACATATTCATGTTTTCTTCATAAGACAATTCCTCTTGCAAAAATCGATTTTCATAAACCTAAGGTAGTCAGTTCTGAAAACAGGCTGAAAAGCAGCTATTTCCCAAGCACAGACTCCACAGGGGAAGACTGAGCATCAGTCCCAGTTCACACATGCTTGTGAGCACCTTTCATGAAATGAGGGCTACTGAAGTACAGGACTGTTAAATCTGAATCCTAAAATACAGGAGGAGTTTGTAGTATTGCATAAATTCAGTAAGAACTAGGAATAAATATATTTCATCACTGGTATCATCAGAAAGAAATAGTTACATGAGATTATAAAACAAAATGCGCAAGGAGAAAAGCCCCACGGACTTGTCCTAAATTAAAGCACAAAAAACCTTGAAGGCTGGCATAAATCACAACCCTAAGATAGAGTATCACATCGTAAAGAATTTTAACAAAACCTATTCCTAATGCAATTCAGATACTAGCGAAGAACAATTTCCTGAAATATACTCAGTTTTATTTTGTGAATTAAATTTTTTAGATGCAAGATGGATTCAAATAGACACTATCTGACACTATCCAAAATAAGTGTACAAGCTTACAAACCACAGAGTGCAGCAGGACAGATTCCAGTCACTGGCCAGGCAGCACTTCAGACACTACAAGGGGTCTGAAAGTCGCAAGTCAGTAACTTTTGGGGAGCTAAAGACAAAAAACTGCACTGAGCTGCAGGTCGGTGCAGGAAAGTAGCATGGGGGTAAAAGCTGGCAGAAAGCTACACTTTCAACATCCCCCTATATTACATGGCATCCTCTCTAGAATGAGATCCTTGGGGAGAAACCTGAAGAAGTAGGTTCTTCAGGCCTCATATTCCCATGAAGAGGGGGAGGACAAACACCTTCTCGTAAGGGCTCCAGAAGGCAGGTCCCTTTTAGCTGCTCACCAGACAGTACAGCACATTGAGTGAGTATGATGCCTTTTCTTATCAAACAACCCTTTGCTTCCATTGACAAAATCCCTTGGGAAATGTGGGACCTCCACTGTGGGAGGTGTTCAGGACTGGACAAGCTGACCTGATTAGCACTGCTTTTGCAGTGTTGAGCTGCAGGACCTCCGGAGTCCCTTTCAAGCCAGAGCACTCCGTGATTCCATTATGATTCTGCCTGCAATGGCCAGTAACTGAAAAGTTAGGAAGTAACAGAGCTGAAGTCATTTAGCCAGCTGTAATTCTCTTTTATGTTGCTTTGTATGCTGGCTAAGCAAATTTATGGCAAAAAAATACCGCCACATTAGTCAATAATACACCACTCACGTATGCAAAGAGGGCACAAAAAGATGGACAGCTACAAATCTAACCTTGACAATCATCTGGTCTTGCAATACCAATCTATATGTAAATCCAGTTCTCACAGTGCTATTTCTTGCATGCTGTATCACATGTTGGCATATTTGTAAGAGGACAGAAATGGTAAAGACCTGTTAATACAAGCAGTATTAACAGTCTTGCCCCAAGACAACACATTTATTAAACCACCCTAACTCTTCCTGCAATTTCTTTGCTCATCCACTATACACATTCACATTGTTGCTAAACACACAAAACTCAAAAAACCCCAAACAAAAACCCTTAAGTCTTTCAAAAGAAAACCAAATCATTACAAATCATACCAGGAGAACATTCAATACGTGAAACAAATTAGGCCTAGAAGATTGTCTTCTTTTATTTGTCTAACTTCTTGAGGCCAGTGGAACTCTCCGCTTGAAAACTTAAGAATTGTTCAGTCTGATGAATCAATTGCTTGGTCCACCTCAGACTGAAGACTCTCTATAATGTAGAAGAGTTCTGCCTTTTTCACCTGCTCCTTCCAACTCCTCCTCTGAGACAAATTTTATAATTAAATTCTGTTATCACAGCTGGGATTTATTTCCACATTCTGGGCTTCTCAAATAAAGAACCACTACACTTCATCACCACAAGCTGAAAACCCCAGGTTTTTTTCTAGCAAGACCAGACAGAACAGCTGAAACCAGTTTGGATAATGTTTCACTAAGGAAGATAAAGCAATGCCAACCTGAGACAAACTCTCCTTGTAGGAGAGTTCAGCTCAACTTAGTAAGGTCTAGTTAAGTAATTGACAGTCTTAATGAGATGGGTAAGATTTCTAATGGGAAGTATCACCAAACCCACATATATACACATACTAAGAAATAAAACTGACAGCACAAAGCAAATTAACTGGCACATAACAAATCAGCACACAATCCTGAAATAAAATTAGCATTGACTCCAGAGTTCCTTTAGCAGAGGGCACAAGTTTTATATTGAATAGAGTATGCAATTGATCTACTTAGAGTTAATTTTTAAGCCTTACTGCAAGGGAACCCAAGTTCTTTATATTCCAATCATTAGTTTTCACTGACTTTCACTAGTAATTATGGAATGCCACATGAATCAGAAACTCATGTTTATTCAAATTAGACGCAGATTTGGTATTAAAGCTTTTTTTTTTTTTTACATAGCATATTACTCTCAATTATATAGATAGCAGCTGGAACACAGGCATTTTGGAGGTGGAAGTGATTCAATAATATGCAGTGGGTTTGGCTGGTGATAAAATTTTTATTAATTATTTGCATAAACAGTTTTACTAGAGCACTGTTTGCTGACACAGTAGCTATTCCAGAAAGCTAGCAAAAAAAAAAAATCAAATCAAAATTAGCTAGATTGTCTTAGTCATTGTCAGTGCTGCTGTAGCAGGCTTAGGGTTATTTAATTCTACTTTTAGTCTAATTGTACATTTAATCCTTAAATATACATTCCCTTGATTATCCTTAAATATACCTTCAATTGATTACCTCAGATTCCATTTTTCAGATGGTCTGCACAGTGAATGGATTAACTGGTACCATCTTTGCCTAGAGATTAATTTAGCTAAATCATTACAGGCCATTCACTGTGCTCTTCAGCCTGAAAAGTACTTAATCATGCAGAGGACAAAAAGCAGAGCACATTCAGAAATCCTGTAATGTCTGTACTAAACAGTGAAAAGAGAGTCTCTGTAATACTGCAAACATTACTTTCCCAACCTGATCTGTTGTTCTTCCATTACTGCACTTGTGGCTAGCACTGTATGTTCATGGCTAAGCTCATCTCCCAACATCAATCATACACATTTCTGTCAAGTACAAAAAGGAATTAGGAAACACTAGAAACAAATTATACCAGGAAACAATCCACAGACCTGGGCACATCTGCTGAGACACAGATACATAAAGGTAATATTGAATTAGAAATAATTTCTTTTATCCAGCTTAGTTTCTAAAATTGCATGAGCATTTTTAAAATTATTTCTTAGCATCTCTAATACATTCTGTAATAGCTCTAAAGTCTAAAAGTCTTAAGTCATATACTTACATACAGATAAAAAACAAAACAGCTTGAAAGAAACTATCACCTGAAGAAATGGGAAAAAAAATACATAAACTTACAAACAATTCAGTACCTCCTCTAAATAGAACAGTTACCTCTTACAGTTGAAAACATCAAGGTTCAGATCATCCAGGGGACCAAAATATCTTTAATAGCCTGGACTTGACTGCCCTTGCAATCACTATCACAATTAAAACCTGGTTTAGCAGTTAGATAATCAGAGCTAAAGGCTCAATCCCACAGAGCTCAAACTTCAATCCTATTAAAAAGACACTTCAATTTGGAGCATGCGTACAGCTGCTCATGCACACAGGCAAGGGAAAGTTAGGGACAGGAAAGTAGAGAGACTGCACAGATACCAGATCCACAGGATGGGAAGAATCAGCTGGTATAGCATTTTAAGGTATAAAAATCACATCAAGAGGGCTATATTGCAGATATAGCTACAGAACAATTTTTTAAATGATTCTTAATTAAACTGTTAGATCCAAAGAAAATTATTCCTTCCATTTCAGACCCCACATAAGAACAGCCTGATACCTCTTTGTATTTGGCTGTCAGGGGAAGCATTTGGCTTAAAGTTACACTTTGTCAGCTAAGAGGGGGAATTCTGACACCCAAAATGACAATTAGTTGAACTGGAAAGCTAGCTCACCCATGAAAGTGATTCACACCTTTATTCTACTTTGGCACCGAGTTTATTACAACTGAATTTACTATGAGATTCAAACTACTTAATGTTGGTGTTTCTTGAAAGGAATTTCAACATTATTAACCCTTAAATGAAGAAAGCAGGGTCCTCTTTATGGCAGACTGGACAGAGACCAAGTTCACATCACAGGTCTGAAAAGTGTACCTCTGCAATATTCCACAGCAGACTTGTTCTGTTTTGCTTTAAAGAAAAAACCCTAAAAACTACCTTGAAATTATAACACAACTTATGGCAAAAAGTCCAAAACAGTTTGCTAGGGGATACACAGGAGTATTTTACAACAACTATCATTAAACTGAGAATAGTTCTGTGCCGCTCAACCCTTATCCCTTCCATCTGATGTTTCAGGTGGACAGATTAAAAACAAAAAATTAAAAAACCCACCTAACTAAAATTTGGAGACTAACAAAACATTAAAAGAACCCCATGGAAAATAAGAGATTAAATTGCTTGATCCAGCAATTCACTGTCAGGGGTCACTTCTTTTAGTAAAGATAATAGGCTTTAATTTCATACTGTCCTATATCACAACTCTAAAAGAATAATAGGCAAGGAACACACAAAAAAATAACCTCTGTCACAAAATCTTTTATTTTCTGAACGAGTTTAAGCAGTATCTCAAATGATACCCCTACATTTGGAAGCAGGAAACACCCTAAATAAACCAAAGCAAGTAAACACCAACATATTATCTAAAGATGATAATCTTTAGCTTCTACCTTATTTCACCAGGGAAGAAACTCTGCATTCTTGAAACCCTGACAGTGTGAAAGACCAAAACAGAAAGTTTTGCTTTAGTTACCTATGACATCAAAACTCAGCTCCAGAACTTTCTACATCCCTCAAGAACGCTTAAGTATCCAAAGAAAACTGCATTAGATGAAGTTTGTTATTCCAGAGAATTGTAAAGATCCACACTTCTCCATAAACATCTAAAAAGCAAGCACTGGTTTGTTAATGATGCTGCTAAATGCACAGCAGCAAAGTGTCTGAATGTTGTGCTGGGGATTAGCACAGTTGTCACCAAACACACTCAGCCACTCAGTCCTGTTGCCAGGAAACTCCTGCCACTGGCAGGCAGCTGCACAGGAAAGGCTCCTCAGCAGTCACCCACACCCCCTCTGCCCCATCATAACATCTCTGTTTTCTTCTTAAAATCACTGCTGATCCACACACCTAAAATTATCTTTTCCTTATAAATAACACTATACAATATAAGCAGGTGAGTCTGCTGCTCCTCAAGGTTAGCCATTTAATGGCATTTTCTATTTCAGACTAGAGGTCAATTCACAATTTGTTTGGTTAGTATATCTACCATATTACACTGAGAGTTAGCCAAAAAGCTCTCCCATTCCTTTGGGGTATAGCTTCTGACTAAGAGACAGGGGTTATACCATAAAATTACAGATTTTTTAAAATAAAAATCTAGACACAGTCAAAGAAGAGACTGGAATTAATTTTGATAGAACCGATACAGGAACTATCACTCTCATCTCATAACTTCTGTAAAAGCAAGGCTTACTTCTTCTGGCAGGTATATTTGAAAAGTTGAGCCCCATTAACACCCCAGCAGCTTCTTCAAGAAATGGAGATTATCTAGTGCCTAGCTGGGTTTTCTTAAAAAGAAAATCTTTAAGAGAAATAACCTTCATTTGAATGACACTTGTGGATTCCTCTTTTCTTCTAAAAGAAGCTATCAGATAAATTAAAAAAATAAATCAGGGCATTCAGTATCAACAGAATGTCAACTAAAAACATCTAGAAGCACTTTCTCATTCTCTGCTGATCTCACCACTGTTACTAACAACAAAGTATCTGGACTACAAACAAGTGATCATTTGCATTTGCTTTTATATATTATTATACATACTAAGTAATTAGCACAGCCAGTGCTTTTATACCTTTGAAAATAAAGTCCTCACCCAGTGCCAGATCTAGGCTCTTGCCTTGAACACACAAAGCCACAATATATTTAAAAATATGATTACATCCTGCACACAGAACTGTTAAATCCTATCAAATCAAACATCTTTGATAACTATGGGCGTGTCAGTCATCGTCTCCTGGGTGACTACCTGGCTCAGATAGCATTCTTACCAGGGTAATTGTTAAGTTTCTCAGAAAAAAATTCATCAAAATTATCAAAACTGAGGTGTATCAGCTACATTTAAAAAAGCACTTCAGAGCCAACAGTATCAACCTCCAATAGCATCACACACACAGACTCAGTGTAAGGGAAGATGCAGGTTTGCAAAGAGCTTCCAGGAACAAATCCTGGTTCAAGCCACTTCCTCCGGGGCATAACCAAATTTCTGCTCATCAAACTGTACTACTGCATAACAAAAATTACCTGCCTGATTCCAGCTGCTTTTCATTGCTGCACCAACCCACAAACTTCTGCTTACTCCTACCAAAAACACCATCTTGAGCTGACCTTTTTTTAACTTAAAAATCTTACTCTCTTTCTCCCCCCCCCACCTCTTTTTCTTCTTATTTAATGGCTAATGCCCCAGGGCCTCCAAGCACAGGCTGCTGATTTCAGGAAGACTGCACACAAAGCACTAAGGATTCTGTACTATCAACAGTGCTACACTTCCTTGCTTATATCCATCTCTTCTAGGCTACTCCCTTCTAAATAAATCATGAGTTCCACAAGCAAAGCAGTACCTCAGGCCACACACACAGCTCAGTGTCTCTCATCAGCAAATGAATGGGAGCAGATTGGACTCATTTAAAAAAATGGCATTTAAAATATGTCATAAATGGCTCAACTCAACTGCAAATGATAACTTAATGTGAGTAAAATCAGCTGCTGCTCTTTATGTTCTTGCTGCAAAGTTCGTGCTTCCACATCCCATTTCGCTTTAGTGGATGATCAAGAATAAAAAAAAAAAAAAAACAAAAACAAAAACCACCAGCAAAAACTAAAGAAAATCCTAATGAAACAGATTTCAGTGGCTCAGTAAACAGTAACTCCCAAAATAGTCTTAAATAGCCTCTTGTCTTAAAAACACTGTAACAAGTACACTTGGCTTATCCAAAAAAAGAAATTACACAACGTCTTAATAAAAAGTAATTACAGGTCATTTAAATATTTTGGTAAATGGACTCTAGGAGTAATAGAATTCAAAATTCCTTTCTAAGGATGGAGGACCGAAGGAATGTGTAAAAAAAAAAGTCTGGTTTATCTGTGATTTTTTTTTTTGAACTATGTTCAATTCAACATACTACAAGTGAACTGGAAAAAGCAGCTTTATTGATGTCTCCAGTCATTACATATTTTGTTAAAAGCGATGCAATTTAATTTAAGCCATTCTAATTGCCCAGAGCATTCACTCGTTTCTTCAGCTCTTTCGAAAACTTCTTCCCCGTTCTCCAGGTCTCACGTGCTCCAGGTGCCCTATGATCTCTAGGGTCTCAGAGTGAAGTGTTTTCCTGGTGGGCAGCATTGGTTACTGAAGCAGACAGTAGAAGCTGAAGTTTGTCATGGTGAGAGATTTTCAGTGCATGAGATGTCTGATACGCAGCTGTGAGTCTCCTCAAAGAGCGGATATTTCAGAACTGCCCTTTACCAAGTAAATGCCACAAAAGCACAAATCAGCTTCTTGATGCAGGATGACGTGGACAAGTTCTGCCCATAATCACTTAACAGGAAAATGGATCAGGAAATAACATCGTTTTTCAACTCAAAGAATAGTCAGCTATACTTAAGAGATGCCTGAGAGCAAACAGGAACATGGAAGAACAAGTAGCAAGCAAGTAGTGTCTCCTGTCTATCTCAAACCAGAGTGAAAAAGAAATAAATAGCTTTTTTTTTTGAACCAGAAGACAGAAATGTGGTTGCTTTTGAGATTAATTGATTGCTTTTAAGATTAAAAAGAAATGGTACACTTGCCAAAGTTTGCTGACCCACATACCTCAGAGAAGCAAAAGCACAGAACAGTATCATCAACACATTTTTCAAGTTTTTGGAGTGTACCTTTGCATGAAACTTATCATTATCACAAGTAACTTCAAACAAAGAGTATACGATAAAGACAAAATACAATAATTATTTAATGAAAGTATCCACCACCACACATGGTTTGCATCTAACCCACAACCTACAGGGACCAAGCATGCTTACCTCAGTGTTGGGCTGCAGTGCCTGCGCATCCTGGGCTGCAGATGGAACTATTGCCCATGTGATGTTGGCACTAGCAGATGATAAGGAGCTGAGGGCACCGTTCTTCAGTTGCTCTGTGGAGTGTGACTTGGGCCCAGGCCATCCCAGGATACCTTCTGAAGCAGAAAATAGGCATCAGCTTACAGGAGAAAGATTACAGATTTCTTCCATTCACCTCATCATTCTACTGATCTAAATGAGTTGTATCTCTTCTCTGCTTCCATGCACAGCTCTACTTCAGTAACAAATGATCTTGTACTTTGTGAACTAGCTTAGGCAGTATCTTAAATTATATCCCTGCCTTTGGGAGCAAGAAACACCCTAAATAACCAAAGTAAGCATCTTATAGGCCAACTTATCAGTGATTTTTTTAAGTCAATGAATGTTAGTTCTACCACCAGACTGTATAATCCTTTCGTACAATTCTATCTGGCATACTTTGGAAATTACACAAGTATTCTCTACCCAATTATTTTCATAGTTATGAAGTCATCCAAGTAAACCCTCCATTTCTTCTGCCTGAAATCAAAGTTTTAAGCCTAGCAGCTGTATTTTATTTCTGTCTGTACTACAAAGTTTTTGCTAGATTAAGTACTGAAATGCTTTACTGGTCCCAAGACCATTGTTTAAAAGAGGTCTCATTAGAAAGATACACATTAAATATGAATCAAACAGAACTTGGCATCAGAACAACCCTTATGTCTGGGGGCACTTGATTTCCTGGGTGAGTCTGTTATTTAAGGATGCCATGACAGAAAGAATGATCAGCTAAGGCAAGTGCACACTTGTTCCTCCCTAACTGCTCTAAAAAACATAGTCTCAAAAGTCAAATCAGTAGCCCTCAGCACAGGACTTTAAATTTCAGCTATTAATTACACGCTGCTATAAAATGTAGAGATATGGATAAGAAAATCGCAGCACTTCAGTCATTACCATAATTTGTATATGAATATACAATTAGTACCACAGGGAGGATCTTCTCTCATCACTGACAAGTTTTTAAGATGACATAGAGCAACATTAAAGAACGTGCAATTTCTCCTCTCCATATCACCACGGTTACCAGAGACTGCCTCCTAAGTGAAGGAAATGGTTTGATCAGGAGAGGCTATGCTGTGCAGTGTTACATTAACACTTCTGTGATTAAAAAATGGGCCACAAATCCCATAGCTGAACTCTTACCAAATTCTAGGGACAAAACAGTTTCAGAACACTGCTCTCATCTAAAATGGCACTAAGTTATGAAGACATGGCAGAAGTTCAGATCTACTGTGCTTAGGGTGCTTTTGTGGTTCCATCTTTTGCTGAAGAAAGCATGAGGAAAGCATAGGCAAATAGTTAACTATAAAATTATTTTCAAACATCTGAGAAACCAACAAGGGAAAAAAATCAAGCTTTTTTTCTTTTTTTAAATATGTATTTCATACAATTACACAAAATTCCCCTTGCCAAAGGAAGAACATTTCTGTGGCTCTGCTGTCAAATTATGCTTCTCACTCCTAATTATTTTGCAGTTACAGATTCCAATCTATTTTTCTGTTTCTCCCTGTCAAAAAAGCTGAATAATGGATTACTGCTGCTATTTTCCTATTACAGAGATACTAAAAAAAAAATTGAACTGACTTCTCTTTATGCCAATCTTTAAAAATATGTCATCCAATCATTTCCTTGGGCTATCCATTTTCTCTCTGCACAAACAATCTATTTGGCCTTCACTGTAAACAGGTTTTGTTTATGTAAATAATCACAATAAAAAGCTCCCACATGAAGAAATACCTCATTTCAGGGGAAATTTTTAAGTGTGAACATTTACTTCGTCATTACAAACATATTTTTAAGAACACTATACTAGTTTTCCTCTTCAGTGCAAACACACTGTAAAAAGACCTTTTCCTTTGTCTTTCCCTGCACACTTTAGAGTCTCTTGAAGAAACAGAAACTGTTAGAACTAGGCAAGCATGTTTTCTCTCCTGTACCAAGGGCAATGCTACCCTCACAAAACAACAAATCTTGTCAGCCTAATCACATTTTACATAGATCTTAAAAACACATTATGACCTTGCCAACATGAATAGGATGCCAAGGGTTAAGGTCCAAATGATAATAAAGCACATGCATTTCCTCAACACTTCTGCATATGAGAAAAACTGTTTCGTTAAACTGTGCGTCTGGAATTTGACTACTCTGCAGAAGAGAAATACGCAGGGAAAGATATTAAGTCATACAGCACAGAAATCTAAACAAATAAAAAGTCACCTCTCTGAACAAGCTGAGAAAAATTCACGCCTAGTTTCAAAGTGCCATCAGGGAACCTGCAATGATCTTTACAAATCTTACTCCGAAACGTCAGCATTCTCATATCATCCCAAGGGACTTGCCATATATCTAATACAGCAGCTCACTTTTCAGGCAGAAGCAATGTCTGGTGAGAGAACTCATCAGAAATTATCTTAAAACCAACTAAGAGTAGAGTATAAGCTCTATATAGAAAATGAAAGGCCACAACAATATGTCTCCTACTTCACTGATATTATTAGTTTTCCAAACTTTTCAGTACAGTTTTTCAGGGTTTTTTTTTCAGTTTTTCAGTACACCCAAAATGTTCTCACCTGCACTAGTACAAATTACTCTTATCACAAAACAGTACAGGTACAGCTGTTGTCTGTGCCATATCTAATCCAGTTGTTTTACTGGAATTTACTCTTCCACAGACTGAGCTGCTATCTGTAAATCATTTGATCCACTCTAATAGAGTTACCATCTTTGCCACTTTATGGGACTCAAGAATTTCTATCACTAGTTCAATCCCTGTTCTTATAAAGACTTTAAAAAATATATAAAAACTAAACATAATATGAGAAAATTTATCTTCAGAGTTGGATAAGAATATGAAGAAACTGCTGTCATTGGTTTGGGATTTTTTAAGCCAGATTTTTTTCTCTGTTCTCAGTCATAGCCAAAGACAGCTGACAGAAAGCCTAAATTTTCATTTAAATTAAATTTAAATTTAAAATTAAATTCTAATCTATTTTGATACATTACAGAGCTCTAAAGGAATTCTCCAGAAAGGCAGTCACAAATTATATAAAAGTATTCACAGCTACACAACTACTTTAATACTTGCTTTAAAACTCTGCAAAGCACTACACTAATTAACACAAAACATCTGTTTCTGCAGTAAATGATGCAAAAATTAGCAAGGACGTACCAAATACAGAAATAGTAAAATCAGCCAGATCTCTTCTACCTGCACGCTGTTGGTTATGTAGTTCTAGGAGTGAAAACCTAAGTCTGATTCCTCTGAAAGTTCAGAGCATACATATATACAAAGCAAGAGTTCTTACAGAAAATACCCAAAAATTAGCTTCTTTGCCGCTTCCCCTCAACACCAGCTGAGGGTACGTGATGAACACTTAGCCAACAAGTACACCAAAGCACATGAGAACATTTGTACCTAAGCAAGTACAGCATCCAGACACAACCTACTTATCCTTTCCCTAATAGCAATGCTACAGTTTACAAACATCTATTTCAGAGGGCACAACAGCCTGTATCCACACAAATGCCCTCAGGAGAAACGTCTTTCCCTTCTACAGGTGCACACAGCAGGAGGGTGGGAGTTCTCTCCATAGAGAAGGAGATTGTTCAGTTAAGCAATGTTGATTTTTTTTTTTTTTTTTTTTTTTTTTTTTTTTTTTTTTT
>VZRO01007835.1:85785-155402 GCA_013397915.1 Daphoenositta chrysoptera
TTTTTGCTGGTGTTGGTCTTCTGGGTACCTGATGTACCTTCAAACTCACTTTTGCATGATAATTAATGCATGACATATGCTTAACACCTATCTCCATTCTGTAAGAAAAGCCTTTCTAATATTAAGTCCTCTGGTCTTGGTTAGGAGACCACAAAAAAAAAAAAAAANAAAAAAAAAAACAGCTACGTTTTTTCCCTGGCACAATCATAAACTAACATCTATTGATAAAATAGACTCTTATGACATATTTTAAATATACTCTAACAAATATCCTCTTAACAATGCAATGGAAGGCTTTAAGGAGAAACCAGTATTAGATCTGGATTCCTTCCACTGCCAGGGATGGATGTGACAGTTTTGTCTCTCTGCTGAATCCCTGCAGCACACTGAAAGAAAAACAGCAAATGGCAGCTCCATCTCTGCTTATGTTGTGTGAAATAATGTTATCTTCCAATGAAACAAGAACACGCAAGGAACAACGTATTAGCCTTTAGATAGAACAGCAAATTGTTCCAGTTATTCTTGACAGAATCAAGAACCAAGACTGGTGAGGGTGCCATCAATGGAGAACTGACTGACCAAGCCAAATTTAGTAAAGTACACCAGTAACAAAGAATATGTACTCCCCTGTCTTCCTTCCTCACTCTTCCCTGCCCACATGCATTCAAGCACAAACAAGGACTTACTTATCTGCTCATTTTTCTTTTTTGTCATCTCAGCTGCAAGAAAATTCCTAGCTGTCATTTGTCAACAAATTGAAAGCATCTAAATTTTGCCTTTCCTGTCCATTTATTTTCTCCAAAAAGGAGGCAATAGAGAATAAAAAGCTCTACTATATCCCTTCTCCAGCTCCAGAATCATCTCCCATCCATTTGCTTCCATGGGAGCCAAAATCAACAGCATTTGCACATTAAAGTGAACTTCAGAAAATCCATAGTAAGGATGAGTTTGGCTTTTGTTTTTTAAAATCCTAAGAAAAACTAAACATTTTACAGTTTGGAAAAGTGAGCAAGGGAGAGACAGAAAAATATAGGAGGGAATTCCTATTGGGAAGATGCTTTATTCAGTAAATGAACGGCTAATGTGAAACACAGATTAAAAGAACGGATTGATCTGTGCAGGCTGCTGCTACAAGAGAGGGTTCTGTCTGCCAAAATACTAAAATAAAAAAAAACAGACCTAAAACACAACATACGCTGGTAGAGCTACATTAAAACAAACATTCAAGTTTGCTCTGTTCGCAGTCTGGGAGGGAAGAATGTTAACAATTGCAGTCAACAGGCTCTGGAAATACTCTTCTGCCAAAGGCTTCAGAGTTGGAAAAAAAACCCACTAGAACTTCTAAAGTTAGAAATGAAGACAAAAGTTTCTTCTTCACATTTTTATTTTCAAAGGTACCTGCTCCTTGTCTGCACGCCAGATAAACTCAAGCTTGTCAGAAGGCACTTAGTGCTGATCAGCAAATACTTTAGATGTACCAAAGTGGTGACATTCCTGGCCAAAAAGAAAGGCCTTGACATTCTCCTCCATCCTACAAAAAAAATATAATTCCCAAACCCAAAGAAGCTTGTAGAGATGCAATCCCTCATCCTCAACTCACACTATGTGTAACCAACACTTGCAGCTTATAATACCCTTCTCCAGCATATTTTTCAATGAAGGAAAAACATTACAAAGAATTTAGCCAATGATCAATGCACATACCTTTAATAATGACAGGTATAAATTATTTTTGACATTATTTGACATTATTTTGACTCAAAAGTAGAAACACAGAATTTTGCTTCAATGACTGTTCTTACAGATGTACTTCCAAAAAAGACAATCACAAAAACCCTTCCATGAGGCTTCAGAGTGGAAATTAAAAATTTGTTGATTAGCCTTCAAGACAAGATTGAAGATTTCAGTTTAATCTTCATGTCTGCTTGTAGGCTTGAGGTCTAAGACTGACAATTCATGAGAAACACGAAACGGAAAACTCCTGTCATCCTTAAACTATTCCATTAGAAAGGATGGCATAAAAATATTGTAAGTCATGACCTACATAATTGTAGATTCTGGACAAGATTCCACTAAAGTGAGTGCCAAGCTGATTTCTTTCTACTCTAATTACTGGAAAACAAAGCAACAAAAATATTTACATCAAAAGAAATATGGCAATTTTTTTTTTCTTGTTTGAAACAATAAATGTCAGTAAATCAGTTTAAAATAGCCACTATTCAATTATAACCTTCATGAGTGCATTCCATGAGTACTAGGTCAGAAACTCTCAGCTACTTTTAAGTCCTTGCTTTAGAGGCAGTAAAACCACAAGGCCTCCAGTGCACAGTGAAGTCAGCAAAACTTGCACAATCAGGTATAAAGACGCCAAGGACACAAGGAAAGATACAGAGAAAGCAGATTAAGTAGATATCTATCTACTTTTAAGGCAATCTGCTCTCTTCATGGCATAATAGTGAGAGCTTTGGATGCTGAAGGAAAGCAAACTCAAAGGTAGGGTCAAGTCACCCAAGCTAAGCAGTTGAGTATTTCTCACACTCCACACAAGGAAGACTATGTTGCCTGGCTGGACTGGATTGTTTTCATGAACTGCAGGCTAGAAGCAAGAAAATAAATTATCAAATTCCTATCTTGTCTCTATCTATGCATTCTGCCCCACACTGCCCACTAGCACCACACAGCAGGTAATGAGACAGCACTGAGATGGAAGCATCTGGCAAGAAATGGCACAGGGCCATGACATCTCCCAAGAAAGGTGTTTGAGAATTCCTATCAACAGGAGCACATGGCTTTTAAACTAAAAAGAGGCATCTTCACCTGACAGTGACAGTAGAGGTCATCTTCCGTTGTACCTGCTGGGTATAAAATTTAAAAAAATTCACCTGGACGGCACAATCAAAATGAACTAGCTCATCTCTCAGAATTAGAGTTTGCTAAGGGATTACTGAAAGGCTTTAGTCTGAATAGGTATAAGCTTATGCAGCTTTGATGACTCTGAAACTCTACCGACTCAGCAGAAACGTTAAGTCTATCAAAGGACGCCTGGAAAAGATTAAGTGTGTAGGAAAATCAGTAATCAAGACTTGTAGGCCAGGTTCTTTCAGGCAACTGTGTTGCATAATAAGGCCTACGGAAAAAAAAATCATTTCACAGACTTTCAGTCAGGGAGAAGAGACTAAATATTTCAGCAGCTTTTAGTTCCCTTCTTAGTTCTTTTTTTTCTTCTTACTTCCATACCAAAGAATAAGCCCACGCACACACTGAAGAATTAACTGCTTGCATTCAAGTTCTCACAGTTAGACCAAAGATGCTGATGTGAACCAGTGCTACTGAATTTTGATTCCTGAAAGGATTCTCATGCGAGCTTACAGTCTTATGAAGAACAAACAAAAACATTTATTACATTTTATTATTCAGTATTTCATAGTCATGACCTCTTTTAAAAAGAAATTGGTGATTCCCTTAAAGCGATTCCTAATGTTTTGCTTGCTTTTCTCTCTTCTTGTCCACAGATTCTCAAAAACCATTATCAAGTCAAAACACAGACACCGATTTAACAGAAGATTAAGTGGACACAGATTCAAGGACATGTACACCTCAAGTCATCTATCTCTTGACAGTTCACTTAGATCACATAGACATGAAAAACAACCTTCAGGGACCTTGAAACTAGACAGTAACTTTTCTTCAAAGGATGCTTTTCATCTCTGTTTCAAACCATTCTTTTCTGAAATAAAGTTATATCAAATAATTTAATTCAATGCACTTTATCATTACTACTTAGGTAAGTCGAAGGGGGTTTTGCACTTTCTACAAGAAAACAGGAATTTTTAAAAAATCATGGTACTTTATGAAACCAATCAGAATCTGGATGTGGGAAAGTCAGCATGTACCATAAGAGAGGTGTCAAAAGGTTTAATATTGTTTTTTCCAATAAGCACTTTCACATAATTTTCCTGCTTCCCAAGTAACCCTCTCACGTTTCTATTCTCCTCACAATGGGAATGCTTCAGAGGCTGTCCCACTGTGCCATCTCAGCAGCCCTGAGGGCACATCCTGCCCTGTAGTGAACCTCCTGCAAGCAATGGTGGCTTGGGGGGATTGTTGTGGAAGCATCTGAAGAAAACACAAAAAGCTGCCCCATATCCAGAGTTCTGCTGCTGCTGCTTCTCTCACAGCTCTTGTTCTTAAGATGTGGCAGCACAGTTTATGCATGGGAAAACACTCCACCCTTTCAGAAAGCTAAAGGTCCAACTTCCAGTATCATGGACAGACCCTGAACTGGGTGAACTGGAAAAACTGAGGTACGTGGGGACTGAGAGGCTCATGCCTGCAGACCTCAATGGGTAATCACACTGACATTTTAGGCTCATAAAAACTTGCCACAGATTTTTGGTTTTTTTTAAAGCATGGAGAACTCTTCCCAGAGTCAAAGAAAACCACAGACTGAAATAAATCCACCTTGATAGCATCCTTCCATGCAGAAAACTAGAGCAATTATTTTCACTGTAGCACTGCATAGTATTATTTTTATCAAACAAATCCGTATTGAGATTGAAATCTATTAAGAAAAGAAAGAGGGGGAGCAAACCAAAACAACCAAGCTGGTTCTGCACTGCCATTAAGAATGTAGGTTTATGTATCTCTGCACCATGCCCCATTTTTTTGTGTTGCTGTCTGCAGGACTGGATTTCTCTGAGAAGACTCAGGACCACCTCTTTTCCTCCTCTCTTTTGATATCAATACATTTTGCATCTTTTTTTTAGGCAATGAATTACAGTGCTTGAGGGTACAGAAGCTCATAAGCTACTCATCCCAACTTGCCTCTCTGAGAATGGTGAATTTTGCCTGCTTCAAATCATAGTAACACCCCAAGGCACATGAACTAACACCCAAGGGAGCTCGTGCTCACCTGATGACAGTGTCCTGTTATGCTGTTGGCCCACTTGATGCATGCTTTGCTGTAGCAGACTCAGGCATTCTCCAAGGCAGCTCAGGGTGGCAGCAGAGGTAGCTTTTAAAAGTAGCAAGTCCTGATCCAAGGCAGTAAGGGGTCCAGAATTTGGGAGAGCTTCAATGGCTTGTACAAGATTCTTCTGTTGTCCTTCAGCTTGGCTCATGATCTGTAAAGGTCCAAACACATCTGTTGTCACAGGAAACATCACTATGTAGCTGTTAAATTCTTATGGATTGAAATAGTGACTAAATGTGAAGAACTACCACAAATGGATGTTAATGTTCTGATCCAAACATACCATATACTCACCTACAAAAACGAAGGGCTTGAGACTACCAAAGGCCTGTAAAAATGTCAAGACTATGTTAGAGAAAACAGTCTCTTAAAACAGTAGGTTCACAGTAGGTTTAATAGTGACTCATACTTTCTGAAAGTCTTTGTAAGAAAAAGTATGAAAATTCTACTTCCTTCTCCATTATTAATATAGGCTTAGATTTTCTTGCCTTCGTCTGTGATCTGAGACACCCATGGAAGTTACATTGTCCTGCCTCCTTTCCTAAATAAAGTATCTAATCACAGTTTAAGAACAGGCATGATCCATTTCTCAAGCATCACTAAGGAACTGTTTTTACAAAATGCAGTAATTTTTAAGTTTACTGACATTAGCATAGGAAGCAACTTAAGAGTACTTATTTCACATCCAATATGAATACCAGCTGTCAAGCAGAAAGTTAACCTCTTTCTAGATTTAGACCATCCAGATGAAGATGAAAGGGATGCTTGTATGGCAGGTAAAAACAGTATTTGAGCAGGCTGCTCTTTAAGCAAAATGGCAAGCTTTCAAAATCTTAAAGCCAAAAGAAAAAGGAGAGGTTCAAAATTTTTCTCTCCATTTTTACAGCCTGTAGGAAATTATATATGCGCATGACAAGCCTCTTACACTTACCTTGCAAAAAACTTACTGCAAAAACTTGCAGGTTTACACTTGAGGTATCCAAAGCTTTCAGAAAAATATATCTGAAGACATCATAATAAACAAAGATTCAAGCTCCATTTGTCCACACTACTGTACTGTAAAAATATATTTTGAACTTCATGACTTTTTTATTACTGTTATTATCTTTTCAAGTATCGTGAGCTTCCTGCAGCCTTCCTAGGCTACTGTAAATTGACTGATTAGAAAAATATATGTTGAGTGCACTGAAAAGCTAGAACAGAAACTGCACTCAGAGATGCAAAAAACCATTCTTGCAAAAAAAGAGTAAAATTACACAAAAAGCTGTTGTTGCAGTCCATAAATTTAGCCAAATGCCTTGCTGAAGGTTAACATGACATTTTAATAATCAACATTTAAAACAGAGGCCAAAACTTCAGTAAAAGCCACAGACAATTTTAATTCCCTTTGACAGAAAACAAGACCTGTCAGAAGGTGACACAGACCCCTCCAATACACAGCTTTAGGCAACCACAGAATCCCAGGCAATGCTCTGCTTTCAGAAACCACACACTGTGAACCTGAGCTCCACAGCATGGACAAGGCAGCTGCTTCGAAGATAAAACAAAAACAAAAATACCCCAGACACACACTTATGCAAGTATTTCTCCTTCAGGGAAATAGCACAAGGAGGCAAACTGAAGGAACAGCTAAGAGAAAAAAGACGACCACCTCCCTGGAAGACTAAACAATGTAATTGTATGGAAAACTGCTTCTCTCTTCCCATCCTGCATAAGAGTGTGAAATTGAAAACCTGACATTCTCATACTTCACAGTGACAGAAATGTTCTATTTTCATTTCCAAGTGACTAGTTTTCCTACTTTTTTTTTCCTTTTTTTTTTTGGGTGGGGGGCAGGCAGAGAGAGCTTACAATTCCAAGACTTGCTTCCATAAAAAATAAAATCAAAAACAAAACTTCGAAAACTTCAAACATTTCAAATTTCCCATCCCACTTAATTAAACACAATGATATTCTTCTGCAGATAAGACAAGAGCATAAGATTAACTGATCAGGGAGCTTAGAAACATTTAAAAAATTACCCGAATGTTTGCAGCTATCACCCAGCCCAAAACTTCATAGGCTTTTGTCAGCTGTATTCATCTTAGATTAGGAGAAATTTCCATAAAATCAATGATTTATTCCACCTTTATCCAAAACAAGGTGTTGGTCTGAGTCCTACTGTTTCCTAGATGACCTAAGATAGCTTTAAAACAGCCTTTTGATTCATCTTTTCCTTGCTGCCTTGTTTCATGTTATAGCTGTGACACCAGCAGCTGTTCTACAGAGCTGACACATCAGAAGACATCTGGAACAGCAACTTCTGTGTAGGATTCGAAGTATTAGAACTTGCTAAACATTTACTGCTCAAGCACTGATCAAAAACCACACTGTTTAAGGGTGCTGAATGACCAGAACAAAGATGAAGAACCTCCCCTATTCTGAAGTGACAGATCAACTCTATGGCATGACATATATTATTGAAATAACTGAATTTTTTTATGTGCTTGCCAATTTTTTTTTTAAGACCTTGACAAAAGATTTCAGAAGAGCTTTAGTGTAACTGTTCTACAGAGAGTAAATTAAGGAGCTAACAAAAAACACCAAACCATACAAGATTGAACTCATTAAATGCATTAGCCCTTAACAAGACAGCCACTAAGTCAGGCAGGTATAGCATCGTCCTCTGTCTTACTGGTGGGTCTGTTTTTTGCTTTCTCCCAGGAGAGGCAAAATGCTTGATGTACTAGCAGTCTAAGCTAGTTTCAAAATCAGAATGAAAAGCTTTGATTTAGAGAAAGGTAAGTTTTAACTTTCCTTTTCCAAAGTGAAATAACTTGACTAATTTTGAATGACTTTGCCCTTACATGGGTTTATTTTAGCACCTTACAATTCTCCATCCTTCCCATTTGCAAATAACACACAGCTCAAAGTAGTAGTTCTCTACTTGTAACAACAAAGGCTATTTTTGCCCCTATCTCCTCACCAAATCTCAACTCATTTCTCTTTCCACTCTTGTTTTGAATTTGACACCTCCTCTTCACCTATATATTCTTCTCATAATATCACAAAAAACCTGCACATTCTCAGAAATACACTGAGACTTCAAAAATACAACTTTATGATAGACGTACAATAAAAAGAACTGAAAGAACCATCAGGACTACATGGATTAAAAGGAATTGTAAGTGCAAATTTCTAGAATTAGCAGGCCTGCATTTACTTAATTGCAAAATGTTCAGTAAGAAGAAGCCTCGTCCTAGGAAGACACTAGTTCAAATGCATGGTTTGCTTCTTTCTCCATCTTCTGCCTGATTCAGGAGAACAAGCAGCTGACATGTGTTCCCTATTAACAGCTGCTCCTGAAGCGTGAAGGAGATTCAGACCTTTTAGCGTGCCAGAAACTCTCAGGTATTGCCTGTGTTTTGTGGTGGGTTGACTTTGGCTGGTCACCCAGTGCCCACCACTTCCCCTCCCTGGCTGAACAACAAAAAGTTTGGGGGTCAAGATAAGGACAGGGAGGTCACACAATTACCATCACAGGTAAAACAGATTCGACTCAGGGAAATTAGTTTAATTATTACCAATCAGAGTAAGGTAATGAGAAACTAAAACCAAACCTTACTTTTCCCACACCTCTCCCTTCTTCCCAGGCTTAACTTCACTCCCAGTTTCACTTCCTCCTTCCCCGCAGCAGCACAGGGGGACAGTCAGGACGAGTTACAGCCTGTTCATGACACACTGCCACTCCATCCTCCTTGCTCTCTTCACCTGATCCAGCATGGGGTCCTCCCATGGGAAACAGTCCTCCACAAACTGCTCCAGAACAGGTCCCTCGCAGGGTCACAAATCCTGTCAGCAAACCTGCTTTTGCCCACAGGGTCACAGCCTCTTTCAGATCTCCATCTGCTCTGGCATGTTCCTCCATGGGCTGCAGGTGGATCTCTGCTCACCATGGACCTCCATGGGCTGCAGAGGGACATCCTGCTTCACCACGGGCTGCACTGAAATCCTTGCTCCAGTACCTGGAGCACCACCTTCCCCTCCTTTGTCACTGGCCTTGGTGTCTGCAGTTGCTTCTCTCACGTATTCTCACTCCTCTCTTCTCTGGCTGCTGTTGAGCAGCAGTTTTTTCTCCCTTCTTAAATCTGTTACCACAGAGGCTCTACCACCATGGCCAATGGGCTGGAGCTTGGCCAGCTGCAGGTCCATCTTGGAGCCAGCTGGCCTTGGCTCTGTCGGACATGGGGAAGCTTCTGGCAGCTCCTCACAGGAGGCACATCTGTGGCCCTTCTCCAACCAAAACCTTGCCATGCAGAGCTAACACAATTCTCCTGAATAACACCACACTCAAAGAAACCTGCCATCCAGTGACCCTCTCATGAATGTCAGAATGCAACAGGAAACATCTGTGATGGTTTCCTCCGTAGGTCATCCCCTCCCTACCACTTGCTCCAATACATACAATCCACAGCTTTTGTTGCCGCCTCCTTCCTCCTCTTCGGAGCTGATCTTAACATCCTGTGTGATTGCTTTCCCTACTCACCCCAGACACAGCAACTGCTGGAACTGCACCTCCTGGATCTTCCTGTCAAGAACACATAGCCAACCACGATGTAAGACACAAACACTTACGTGATAAGAAGCCAAACAAATGGTAAGTAGAAATGACTAATTCTCAGGGTTATCTCCACAGTATGTGGAAGATTAGCAAAAAAAGCCATGAGATACCTTAGGTTTGCAAAGAAATTTATTTCAGACATAGTAAGACGAAAGAACATTCCTTCAAGCGGTAAATAAGCTAAAATTAGTTACTAAAAATTAATTTAGGAAATAATAATGAAAAACTGAAGTCCTATTTTCCATGCTAAAAGAAAAAAAAAACAGGAATTCAGTATTTTCTTAGAATACTAGATGACACATTAATCTTTCCCATGCAAGAAAAACCATCCTACAAAACCTGAATGTCATTTTTTTAATACTTCAATTTGTTTCTAGAAAGAGAAAGGGAGGTATTCCAAATTATTAAGTATAATAATAAATAATCTCTATTCAAGATATTTCCTTCCATCCTACAACAAAAATAAACAGAAACTTCAAATAGCCACACCTGAATGTAAGAGTATATGACTGCTTTTTGTCATGATTTTATTTCAAATACTTTTGTTATCCAGACTCCAGGACTAACAGGCATAAATCTGTTTGTCTAGGACAGACGTGTATTATCAAAATACCTTTCTTTCTAGAATTATTGCTCCTACAGGATTTCACCCATTTAACACAGTGCATCGCAACAACCTAAAGCAAACACCAGCTTTATGCCATCCATAAAACTACTCAATCCACAGCTGCCGCAGGGGCACCTCCCAAGACAGTGACTTCAGGTTCCTCAAAGCAAAGGAAGAATGACATCAGCCGTATTACCTCAGAGGGCAAGCAGACACTCTCCCTTTGTCACACAGGCCATGTGGAGCTGGCCAAGAAAATAAGTAGCATCACCAATCCTGTCTTTCTACATAATGATTTAAATACTTCAGATCATTCTACACTTCTTTTAGGATATAAGAAACAAGGGAGATTCTTCAGACTGCACCAGACACAATCCAGTACACATTTGAGCAATTTCAATTTTAGCTTAAATTTTGTTTAAATGTAGTTTAAATAGTGTTGATCACACAATTGAATCCTTTTATAGTCGGTATTAAGATATGCCTACCCATGCATGAGGAAAAATCCAAAACACTCCAGAGAAAAAAGAAAATGTTCTTTTAGCGCTGAAAACCCATACAAATTCTGTATCATCAAGCTCCTCTGTGACATACTAGAAATCATTCATGAAGGAAACATTCTGCTCCATCAGTTAATAATGCTTTTTCTCTATGGTAGTAATCTTTGTGCATCATCGTCAGCAGCACGTGGTCTGCTGACTTATCTGTAAGCAATTCCTCTGAAAGATTTAATGCAGTGATTTTTATTTTTCAATCCTTTCCATTATTGACTGCATGCAAGTTGAAAACCATGGGAAAGAGCAATTTTTTTTTATTAAAAACATGGGAAAATAAACAACACAATAAAAAGTGCTTATACAAAAAATAGAGAATCTGTAAAAATAACCAGCTGAGTGGAAAAATCTTTAGACACTTAAATAATAATAGAAATGCAACATGCATCACTTCCTTAAATCTCTAACTCAAGCTCTCCTTGTGAGACATTTACCGCTTTTAAAGACTGAGAAATAGCCAGTTTGCTGCTTCACTCTTTTTTGGCAGCATTTAATTGGTTGGTGCTTCATTTGGGGTGGGTTTTTTTAATAAGGTGTGATATGAAAACAGTCTCACCCTCTGACACACACACACACACAGAGAGACACTTTCTGGAAATACTAGTTTTTTGCTTTTTAGAAAACAATACCAGAAAGATAACTTTTCAAAAAACATTGGTAAAGGACAGGAGGTGAGATCAGCTTTTCAAACTACGCTAGAATAAGTCACAAGTGATATATGAGTCGGGACATTTAACCACTGTTATACATGCATATTGCACAGCAGTTTGGATTTTTTTCCTTTTAATTCATAGAAAACATGGATTTTCTTAAAAGCAAAAGCAGATGGAGAACAGAAAAGTCCACACGCAAAAAATAAAAGCCTTCTAAATCACTATAAACATGATATATTATGTTGCCACATGAACCTAATACAGCCATCAATTCTGACCTTGAGCAAGGACTCCTCTTGGAATCTTGACCTCTATTTCATCAACAACAACAAACTGTCATATTGTAAAAATCAACAGTTAAAACAGCCAGTATAAGTAGAATATACATGTATATGTATATGTGTATATATACACACATACATCTATCAGGATTATATCAAAATGTAAGATACTGATACCTGGAACTCCAATGTCACTAAAGCAATCATACCAGTCTGAACACACTAGCTACTAATTCAGCTCATATTCATAAATCCAACACTATTTCCATTAAACTTGCTCACTTTCCGCTATTTATTCTGAAAAAGGAAAGAGCATCAACACACATGCAAAAAGACTACTGTAAATACTGTTAACCATCAGAAAGCTCAGAAAGTATACCTCACCAATCCAGATGTCTGACAAATGATGGCAGTTTTGACAAATGAAGGTAACTTCTACAAATGCAGTAAAAGTGATTTTTTTTTTTTTCCAAAATTTAATGCACTGTTGTTTTGAGTTAAGCATAACCACTGCAAAGGAAGTGAACTTTTGCCTTGACTTAACTACTGAGAAGAGCTCTCAGACTACTCAAGGTCACTTGCTGTGTCCATCTTACTACTTGACAAAAGAAATTTTCTGATGAGGATTTACAGACTTCACTCTTTTCTTCAGTAAAGCCACATATCAGATCTTTTAATGGGATTCCAGCTATAGCATGCAAGCTAGGAAGGCAAAATTACAGCTTAATAAATAACTAAGGTGAAATAACGAAAGAACAGAGGTTGCTGCTGGAAGTACTCCAATAGCTAACAGAAATCTCTTATCAAGATGATTTTGCACTTCAGCTTTTCAAGTGTCTAGTGTAGAAACACGTGCAAGACCAGATGACCACAGGTAACATATCTGTACACTTTGCTTGCAATAAAACCTGACCTTTGGACCAAAAAGAACTTCCTTAAACTGTAAACAGGAAAGAATTCTGCCCACAAAGCTTCAATCTGGGTTAAGACCCACAGCTGTCTCTGTGAACATTACTATGCTAATGACAGAAAATGTTTTAAGGAAGGATCCTACAACACCAAGTGAGATACTTTGAAAATGTCTTGGAAAGATGAAGCCAGATAATGACATCCGTATCAGCTGTCTTTTCCTGATTACTGCTTCCCTCCCATTACCGGGAATAAGCACGAAATTCTCCATTATCATCACCTCAGGATAGCAGCCAGCTTGACCTCAATTATTTTAACGAAGCAAACAATGAACATGAAAATTGGAATGACTCGTTATATAATAGTTATTAAGGCTTAGACACATACATCCTATCAACAAAGCTTCAAAGGAGCAAGTTAATTTTCGTTTGGCATGTAATTTGCAGACAGAGACACAAAAAGTGATGGAACAAACAGAACTATACCTCTGTCAATCAGGATGGAAGCTAATCACCAGGGCACATTTCTTCTTCAGTCCTTGCCTCTGCTTTCACAATTCAATTTTTTCCCCTCGAAGGAGAATGAAAACAAGCTCCCTCCACCCCATCTGTTATTTTGTTGTCTTTTCCCTAACCAGGAACCCACATAATCTCTGTTACGGGAAAAACTGAAAAGTCAGTTGCTACGTATCTTCATTGTCTCAGCTAACAAAACATTATTTCCTTTGGGGTTTTGTTTTTGCTGTTTGTGCTCAGCCTTCTCCCCACGCACTCCACAGGGTGGTTCCTTGTGAGGAAAACCTTACAGAACAAACATCAAATGTCATCAGGACTGAGTCTAAAAGCCAAGTCTAAGACAACCAGAAAAACAGGGAGTGGAGGAGGCAGGCTGGCTCAATTGCTTCCTGTTCTTAGCTACTCTCAGCCATCTACTGCTGTCCCACTGGTTGCCATCAGCACCTCCTGGAGCTATAAGCTCTCCACAGACCTCAGCACAGGGTTCACTCTCCAGAGAGCAGCTCTTATTTACCTACTGCTGTCATGAACATTTTGAATTGGCTAGTTAATTTCTTCATATACTAAACATGAAACTATGCTCCATTCTTTACACATTCAATCCCTATGTTATATCTTCAAATTCTGTAACTTGGACACTTGCTCCATATCCTTACAACATAATATAATTCTATTTTGTGCAGACAACATTCATTAATCATTTGAGGAACTACAGACGTCTTCCACTTGGCCTACTATCCAGTAACTTATTAATCACATCTGCAAAGCTCCCTTGCTACTAGTTGCACAGCTACAATAGTAAGACTTTGTATTTTCTAGGTCTGCATACTATTGCTTTAGTTCATAAAGTTGCCAGATTTGGGGGAGACAGGAAAAAGGGGACACAGGTCTTTTTTGCTGAATGGCCTGGAAGCCTTAAACATTCTTTGCAGTAGCAGAAGAGGAAAATTAATCTACCTTCCCAAGAAATTCCCAGTCTGTTGCAACTCAGGTATATGAGAGGAAGATCCTCCCTTCCTCCCTTTAAAATAGGCAGAAACTCAGCAAGAAAGAGAGTTGACCTAACTACCTGTTTTACAAAAGTGCCTCTCTGCTCAGAAGAACGAAAGACAGGATATATTTAATGGATCTATCTCCAAACACGAAAGAGTGTATGGTATCTGTAATTGTCAGTGTTCTCTAGGACTTCATGAAGGCACTTTATTTGGATGCAAAGCACTCCCAAGGATAATCTGAGTGTTCTGAGTTTCTAAAGAAATCCGCTTCTTACATCAGGGAAACAGAGAGACACCAGAGAGAGCTTCACAGCCCTTGCAACACATATGGTTAGTAAAGAGGACTGAAGCAGTTCTGGCAGGATCCCTGAGAATGCCTCCAGAAAAAGCAAAACAGCCCACCTACTTCAGGCCAAAACAAATCAGATGCTTCCCTTTGCTACCTCCTTACCACACTTCGTTATGACAACCCCAGACATAAGGTTAAATGCATGCTTTCTGTATTCAATCTGTCCTCCTCGCCTGCAAAATGAGCCACTGAATGACAGAAAGGCAACTGGGGGCAGGGGTGAGGAAAAGACCTGGTGTCAATGCAGACAGACTAGGACAAAAAGTTCAGATTTTGCCAGAGAATATTTAAGTAGACAATTATTTTCTAGAAGCTGTTTTTAGTCTTAATCAATACTCTGATATATATTCAGCTTTCCTTGAGTGGCTTCATATTATATAGGTGGGGGAAAAAATGGGCGTGGAAAGAAGCTTTTCCTGTCATCCTCCCAAAATCTTTTAATTATTCTGAAAATACCTTCTTGCTGCTTAAATGTGAAGAACACTTCTCCCTCACAAAACAACATCAACTCCACGGGTTTTTTACCCCTGGAAAGATTTACAAACAAACCAAAGTACCAAAACACTCAGAGATAAAAAAAATTCCTCTGATAGTGTCAGCTGTCTGAGAGTGTTTCATGGAGCTACTCCACAAGTCTTTAGGTGAGAAATGAAATCTTTTTAGAAAGAGCTGGTTGCCATAATAAATACACAAGTGAAAGTATGTGATTCAGACAAATTCTATCAATGAGCACTGCATTTTCCTACAAATCAGAGTGAGTAAGCTATTTTTCTGCAAAATGATCAGTATCAACCTAGCACTGGTCGCTTTGCCACTGGAGGGAAGTGTCTGGGAATCAGGGCCTGTTGTAGGACACATGACAGGTTTCCTCTTTTGCCTGTTGTGTTAGAGCCCCCTGTGAATACTCCAGGTATATCCAGGTAACACATGACATTTTGCACAAAAACAACTAGTAAATGCTGCTTTTTCCTCACGGTGATCCCTTTTCTTGAGTATTTTCTATTACCCATAGCCTACTAATAGCCACCTATTGAGACTGAACATTTACTATCAAACACAACTCAAGTGGAGCAGAATGTTGGGATCTTAAGGAAAAAATCAAAGGGAAGAGAAAAAGCAGCTCCCAAGGTTGTTTCCACCACCTCACTTGCTTTCAGAGATCCAGAACCAAAAAATTAGACAAGCAAAAAGAAGGAGTCCACAAATTCAAGTAAAACTTGGATGGTAAGTGGCTGCCATCTAGTCAAGCAGGAAGCACACTGTTCTATTTTAAACCACAGAATGCAGTATTGAGAGTAGTTTATAAAAAGCACTTTGTGGGAAATTATTCTTATGCAATTTTACAATAAAAATTACCTCACAAAGTCATTATTTTTAGTCATTAACCATTACTCATATGCAGATGTTACTCTGTGGGCTTTTCTGAGTAGCAGTTTTTCTTGCACTTCAGAAGGATCACTTCGCTGAAGCTAACAGCTATAGCCCTGAGCTGGAAAGCGTATTTTGATTATCTGGAATTTAGGTTCATTTGTGAATTTCAAGCATTCCAAAGAGCTCCTAAAATGTTGCTGCTAGCCATTAAGTCAACATCAGCAATCACAGGAAAATTCTATCAGTTTACTGCAATATAGGACACAATTGGTAAAAAGGTATGGACTTTGAGTAAAACTAGTATTCAGAAGAAAAAAGGCCATATTGAACATAAATTACACATTTCAACATGAGTAGCTTCAAGGATGCGGAGGTTTCTGTCAGAATATAAGGTGCTGGAAAAAGTAACTCTGTAATCTTTTTACATTTTTATTATTATTATTATTATTATTCCATTCCACCTTGGAATATATAAACGCACATACTGCCACTCAGAGAAGTTCAGTATCCCATACACTATACAAACTTCTGATGGACAGTCCCAGTGCTTCTTCCCTTTCCCAAGACTGCTTACAGATCCTTTCACCCCTTCTCTCAATTAGCCACCTAACTTGTAGTGTCCAAGCATAAAACTGGATTTTGTCATTTAAAAACTCTCATATGTGCATAGATATTATTTCCCCATCTTAGAGTCAATTCACCTCACGTTTTCTGAGCAGTTAGTGAGCTGTCAATATCAAGACTAATTTTGCCATTCCTGAGTCTTCCATAAAGTGCACCTCCCTAGGTTGTGACAAAGCATTCCAAATCCATCCCTTTGACTTCTCCCCATGTACAAAAACTGACTGTCAACTGGTTTAAGCTGACATCATTAACTTCACCACACTGAAGTGATTCACCACACACTACCATAATTTTGAGTAGCCAATTTGTGACACACTGTGAGGCTGAAGCACCTCCATATAGCAACTTTTCCACAAATCCATCTGTTTTGTCTGTCAGCCTAGACCTACCAATAAAACTGCAATTAGATAACTGGGGTTTTTGGAGAAAAACTGTAAGCAGTTATCCCAGAAGAAAGTAGATACCACCAGAAAAACACGCCAAGAAGTACGTGCAAGAACGCATGACTATGCTTCCTAGAAAGTGGCAAAAGGAAGAGACAAATGAATGAACCATAATAAAAATAATTCATCAATGACAGGTATACATCTAATACCTATAATACAATGCTACTTTAAAGCATATGAGTCAGATTCAGGCAGGTGTAGTTCTGGTTTGCTTGCTGGATTAGATGTTGCTAGCCATTGTCTTATTAGCCATTTCTTAAAAGCATACTGTCAGAAGTCAGAATTGCAACCAATAAGCAGCTGCTGAAAAGCACCTATGTAGCACAGTTTCCAAAGCATTCAACACCTGCAATACAAGCATTACAATAAGAACATGCAGCAAAAGCTGTTAGAGATCAGGTCTTTGTTAAATAACTGAGAGCTACAGTGCTTACTATTCACATTTGTTGTAAACTCAAAACATTTCCCGTGTTTCTTACAGTAGCATTCAGTACTTTAGGTGTTACACAAAGAGCTGAAGATTATAGTAAGCCCTCAATAAAAGTGTATAATAATGTAAACTTAATGGTATGCTTAAAATATATGAGCCATTTCTATGGTTACTTTCTCCTTGAGGGCATTTATGTAAGTACTTTCTGCACTTAATATCTGAAACTTGGCTAGCCACCTAATATTACATTGTCATCTATTACCACTGAGAACATTCAAAAATATCTTCTACTTAATTTAATAAAAATAGCATGTAAGTGTGGGTTAACAAAACGGCCCATGTATCCTGGAAGCAGTAATTTGCATTACAAACAGAGTTACAGAAGGTGCCCCTTGTCACCCTTGTTCAGGGTTTGCTGTGAAAATCACTGCTGCACCAGCCAGCCACCCAGAAACCTGCACTGCAAACAAAAACATGAGATGTGATACCCTAACCCGAGAAAAGATTTATTGAAGTATGCTTTCTTTAAAGCTTCATTTTCAAACTGAGAATTCTGATTTTAAACTACTGCAGTATTTGTGCTATAATTGTGAAAGAAAACAGCCCTGTAGTTTTCAAAAAATGCATGTATGTGTATGATATGCTATGCTGTTTTATACATGCACATAAAACAAAACAGTTGAATTTCGTACGTAAAGCAGAATTAGGTGGCAGTTTTGAAGGCACACAGAAACTGGAGACTGAATTCCCTTCAAATGTAACTTCTCTCAAGATCCCTTGGGAACCTACCATTTACTTGAAATGTAATTAAATGTTTTAATAACTGTAAAGAATAATCTTGACTTCCTGCAATTGCTTAAGAAAATGAATGCTGCATCAGTCTCTGACTGTAGTTATCATACGTACTGTATTATCCCTAATTTATAAATTGCCATTTATTAAATAATGGAAAATTATCATCTTTGCACATGCTCTGTTAGTGCTAAACTACAGGCTGAAAAGAAATCATGAAAAGAAGCCATGGTATTGGTATCGCTCATATTTTTCAGGTTTGAAGGGGGGGCCGGTAGGGGGAAATATCAGAAATAATGAGCCAGGTTCATTCTTGACATAACCCATATGGACAAACAGTATAATTTTAGTAGAACATTTGCTCTACGATTCCCATAGCAACCTTAATTCTCCCTGCCCGGGTATCTGGAACCCAGGATGACTCAACCTCCACATGAATACAAAATCAAATGCACAGAACAAAGTGTAGTTCAGGAAGATGCTACTTAAATGCACTCTTAGTGACCTCAAACATATTGCAAACACAAGGTTAAGGTTCAGAGATCAGAGAAATATTCAGCTCATGTTTATGTAATGTTTATAGTATTAGAATAATTTTCATCTCCTCATCCCCAAAGTGAGACAGTTAATGCTGCTTACTGAGTAATTTTTATAATCACATGTACATTTACTACTCTAGGAGGCACTAGACTGACACTGTCAGAGATTTAAGCATCCCATTTACTCCCCAAGGAGGCATGTTTCTATTGATCTTAGCAGTACTAACTTGAGATAGAATAAGCAGATACAGGCGATGAGCCATCTATAAACAAGTCAAACAGCCTCCAAAGAAACTGCCACAGAAGGCACCAAATAACTGCTTCTGTTCTGCATCCTCTCAATTCTGGTTTTCTCCCTAAGGAGATGAAGGGCAGGCAATCAAACAAACATTGCTGTATAGCCAGAAGAACATTTCTGTGCACTCGCACTGATATTTTCATGCTGTACAAGGATCACATGTTTCTAGAATTGGGGCCAGCACCAATTCAGAAGAAAGTGCAGAGGTAACACCTGCAGATGATTTTATGCCTCTGAACAAATCATAATGGCTCCTGTTAAAACCCAGGTGGGAGCAATCCTTTCAGTATCAGTGAGCTCAGGGGCAACTGAGCTACTAAATGTACCTCCAACACAAATTTGTATTACATTTGTAAAAGCATGTCTAAGCACAGTTAATAAGTAGCCGTAGTATAACTTACACTACCATGTTCTGTACAAATAAGTATCAACGACTGAATCAAGACTTAAGGCCTCATTCACTCTGTATTGATTCCAATGGACACATAACTGACACAAAGGTTTTCTGCTGTCTTTTCTTCTGCTTCACTTTTCTTCAAGCCAAGAAGTATCCATTGCTTTCTGAGAAACAGATAGTTTTGCTTTGAGTTTTTTCCAGGCACCTTCACATTACCTATTTTAGAGTGGATACACTCTTCCCTGTTTTTCACACCCACGTAATTAAAATGAAAAATTACTGACAGTGAGACTGCAGACAAATGGAAGTGTAGTACATACAATACATATAAACTATAGATGCAGTGTTATGAGGATGTAACCTCTTCAGTAACATCTCATTTTCTGACATCCATAGTTACAGCATAATACATAGCACCTATCGTTAAAGACTACTTATCTTGTATAGGATATGATGCACTTGATGAAAGATGATTAATGGGATAAGCCTTTACCATTTTATTATGTATAGTGGGGGCTGGCAGGAAGATATTTTAAATACAAGCCCAGGAAGAAATGGAGAGTTATAACTAAGAAAGGCTAATCCTCTGTGTTCTTTCCCTCCCTTTTCCAAAATTGCCCTCTCTGTACCACCACATCATTCTCTCAAATGAACAGAAAACAGGGCATTTGGATTTGAAAACTGACACAGTATACACACTTTCTGCAGTATCTATGAGAGATGAAATGCCCTGGTCAGTCCAACTAAGAAATCTGTCTAGAGTGTATTTACTACGCTGATTTTGAAATGCAGAAAGACTCTAGTTAAAAGGATCACCCACAAACTGCCACAAAGAAAACATCACAAAGCTACCTTTTATACTAAAACATGTCTAGAAAGAAAAATGGACATGATTTTAGTTAACTAGTTTTATACTTGACTAGCAGAAGCACAGCAACACAGACTTCAGCAGTGCTACTGTAGCTGCACTCCATGGTTATCAGCTCTCCGCCTGACAGAGCACCCACATTACTAGGCCAGAAAGATTGAAGTTAGCACAGTTTAGCAACCCATCCTACCTCCATGCCTTAGGTGAACACGAGATCATTTTCATCTCCTAAAAGCAAATATTTGATCTATTACTCATGCAGACCTAAAGGTCATCTTTGTTACAAAGCCAGCTCTCATCTTCCTGCACTCCAAAATCAAGGTGAGAACTGCCAGTGAAAGCACTGATCTAATATATAGCATTTCTCCCCACTTATACAATGTCATTTTACACAAAATTAGACACATACTTTCAAAAACACTTACATTATTAACAGGATTTTTAAATGTTCTTTGTGCATACTTCACACTGTCTAAGCATGATGTCATGTTCAAGGAGCTGAATTCATTTTTTTTCATGCACCCTTATTGCACAACCTCACAGAACCTCAACACTATGTCAAATATCTAGAGCTACAGCATTCTTTTTGCTAGGACTCACATTAGACCTTATCCATTGACCTTTCCATGTACATACTTCCATAGAAACAAAAGGAGGACAAACAATTGAAATAAAAAACAAAACTTAGCAAACTAAAATTTGGCATAGGTGAAAAATCATCAGGATTTCCCCCATTACCAGCATCAACACTGACTACAAAGCTTTAACATCAACCACAGCTCAGTGTAGGTCTTCACACAGAGTTCACACACGTGAAAGTCCTGCAAGTCTGAATGTTTCCCCAAGTGGTTTAAGGATGGCGTCTCCTCTTTCACCTGCAGTGCTGCCTGTGCAGTGCTATAATTCTGTGACACAACAAACACTTCTCCACAGACAACAGCATCCTGTTTCTCTAACAGTAGCTAGTTACAGCTCCTAACTTGGCTATCCAAATATTACAGTGACCTGAAGACATTCACTTCTCACTTGAAAAATCCCCAACGGTGTTTTAGAATCATCTCCTCCTCCTAGTAACCACGTAAAATTGGACAATTGCAGCCTCACAAAATTTGTGGTAAAACTCACTCCACGAAGCCCTAGGTGCAAGTCCTAGATTTCCCAATATTGTAAGGGAGGATGCAAAAAACTAGCACTTAGCTGCATAATTCCTACAAGAATCAAATGGCAACTGTGTTTATATATGGAAAAGGACATGCAAGAAACAGTAGGACTGTCATCTTACCAAAAAGGAGTCCTTTCCAAGTTCTGGGACTGCCCACTGGCACATAAAAGAGATGTCACACTGGTGGAGGCCCTGTGAAATCTGGATCTCACTGTACCAAATGTTCAGAAACCCATGCAGATGACTAGTCAGGGTATCAAAAGTTGTAACAAACACCGCATTTCAAAGGAATCAGAAAATCCTTCATTGAATTTTTTTAACTGTGGAAAGAAATACTTCCCTGGACTTGTTTTAGTTTAATTTCTCTAAATGTCTGTAAATAATTCATATAAATTAGTACAAAATCTTCACACACTTGGTTCTTTCTTGGTTCCTTAACAACAATGGTAAAAACCGGCAGAGGTTGCACAAGAGTCAGACACTCTCAGCCAAAATAAACACCCTTCTGTAATTTAGTTCAGTGACAGCTAAAATTTAATATGAAGTGTGATGTGGCCACTTGGCTTAACCTTCCATTTGATTTTAGCACCTACAGTAAAGAAATCTGAAAGCTTAACTCTTATCGTAAATTTCTAAGAGGATAATAATATGCACAGTTTTAAAAACAGAATTAAATTTCAAGACCACGGAGACTCAGGTTACCATAAAATCACTTACTAAAAAATTAGCTCAAAGTACCCCTTTAATGCTAAGTTATGGTCCAAATAAAGAGGTAGGATCTGTAATAACTCTGCATAAAGTGCAACACGCTGCAGATCATTTCTCACAAACTAATGTATGGTTAATTTTAGTTTTGATGTAACATCCCATAAATCAGTGTGGACTGCACTATTAACACCAAGTTAATATAAGCAAAAATTGATTTAAGAGAACAATAATAAACAGTATAAAAAATTACATTATGATGAAAAGTAATGCTCCTGAGCTCCTTTTCCAATTCAACACTATACAAAAGTAGGTCAAGTATTAAAACATAAATTTTTTATAGCAGTCAAAAGCTCCATACTCATGTTCAATTTTAACTTACCAAAATTCGGAAAAAAGGTGAAATTCTAATTTCACAACAAGAACACTTATTATTTGTGTCATTTTGCAGACCTAGAGAGTTGTATTTACTACATTTATACAATTTTGCATGTCAGTTTGATGCTAAACAGACCTCTTTGCTACAATTAGTTTCATGCTAAAATTCTCTATGCTGTTAAAAAAAAACTAAATCAGCCAGAACAAACCACAGAATGAAACATTGTTGTTTGTTCTTACTGTGTTGTTTATTCTTACTATGAAGTGAAAAGAGGGGGAAAAAGAACAGTCAAGTATTTCCAAACATCTTGTATTATATAAAATAAAGGAGTATATTTTTGCAACATGGAGATACACCTCACTTTTTCCAAGTAATATGGCCAGATCAAGAAAGGTCAGAATTGACTAGCAATTTCAAGTTCAACACTTTCTTGGGAACATTGTGCAAGCTAGCAAAGACCACATGCCCCAAGTGAGGGATGCCCCTTTTTGCAGCACTACTGTTTTTCAAAGATCACATGCAATATGGTAGCATTACCATATCATAACATTGTTGTGAAATTTAAAGCACACATGCTTCCTCTCATTTTCCAGAAGCAGATCAAATTTTTTCATTAACTCAACTACTGCATTTTGTAAGGTGGAAAATTAGCTAATGCAGCCCTATTTATAGAAAAATTAATAAAAACTTATATGCATGTCAGAGCTTCAATGGGATCATTCAATCAGGGGAACACTAACATCGATCTATAATCCTTTTGCAATCTCTTCCCTTCATCCAAATCACACCAAACAACTTTCAAATAAAAGGCAAAGATTTGGGTGTTGAGGAAGGGATTAACTCTCTCTTACTGTACTTTTAGCTTCTATTTTTCATTGTTTCAGATAACAAAGCAGGACTAGAACACATTTAAGCACACTTTTGTGAAGGGCTCTGGACACACCTCTTTATTGATAAATTTAACAAGGGAGGGTGGATCTAACAGTCACCAATTGACTCATATATGGAACAAGGATATTCCCTGAAAACACAGGTATCATATACTCAAAGTCTACCGCATTCACTCTGGAAAAAGGGGGAGAAGGACATGCACAAAGCATGCCGTTGAAAAAAAAATCTCCGTCCTTAATCTAAAAAAACAGACTTATCCTTTCACAAGATGGAAACAACATCAGTCAAGCAGCCACCTTTTACACAAGACTGGGATAGAGGGCAGAAGGTCTAATTTCTCCGCTGTTATGCTCTTCTTGAAGAAGCAGCACACACACACACAAAATAGGCAGTACATAAAAGGGTAAACTTCACACATCATCTTATAGAATTTGCTTATGCATCATTTATCCTCCCTAAAAAGCACTCATTTCTTCTAACCATTACTGTATCTTCAATATCTAAGGGGTTTTTTGCATTATTATTTCAGCCCTCTAAAAGGAACTGGTGCTGCAGCTGAGGTACCACTCACATTAAACAGAACAAAATAATTACTTTCCTTCATTTCAGATCGAAGTCCTTTAATAGTTACTTTTTTTGGAATGACATCACATTGCAATACACTGCAAACAAGTGAGTCAGCAATTCACTGGCCTTTTCTGCAGGGATGATACCTGACCTTTTACTCATTGTTTTTCTATAGGTTAGTATTTATTTCTTCCAAGTGCAGTTCTTTGCAACTGATGGCTTTTTCCCTTCCCAACTTATTATGATCAGCACATACACTAACACTCTCTTTTAAATTGCCTTCAGCCTTATTCGGCTTCATTTGACAAAATTGCAACAGCTCCCACTGTTGATTTTATTAATAGGTTTAAGGTGCACTCTGAATTCAACCTATGAGAGCAAATACATTTAGTACACTAGAAACAACTTGGGGGAGATGATTGGTAGACAAAGACAGGATATTCTTTAAAAAACAAACAGATGCTTCTTTTCTATAATACAAAGAAAATGTGGGTGACATTCAGACAGTGAGCTCTTCATTTCTAAAGTTAACTAGAATAAACACAAGCATTCTTCATCAGGCTGTGCAATTTAAGCCTTCATTAAGAGCACATCCCAAGAATTTATTCAAATTCTTAACATGAAAGACAAACCAAAAAATAATAAGAGATGAAAGATGAAAGTGTGTTCTGTGAGAATCTGCCATACTACTTAAGCTTAAAACTCTGTACTATTTCTGTTGTCTGGAAGACAGACTTACATCAGTATGACGTAAATTTCCTAAACACTGGTACAAACAGGCTTTAAAAGAAACATGCTTTCTTCTTTGGTTTTTGTGCATTTGATACACACAAACCATTTTTCCATTGCAAGGTCAGTAATATAAACTTGACACAAAGTTAAGACGACAGCAGCATAGCAACAAACTGCTGAGGGTGGGGAGCTATGCCTTCATTCACACATTCATCAGACTTATTCAGTAAGTTTTTTTCCAGCTATTTTTAAATGCTTCGGGGCCCACTTTCCAAGGTTTTGCTGCACGCAGCTTCAAAGAGATTTTCCCCCAGTACTGAAACACCACTGCAAAGTCTAGGAGCTGTAGCCAATCCAATTTATTTTTTAAGCATGTGTGCACACCAATTATAACGTCAGCATAAAAATCTATGTATACACCTGACCTGAAGGTGAACCAGAACTAAAGCCCACCTCTCGCTCAGCAAGGCGATCAAAACAAAGCAGTCATAAAGTAGGAAACAAAGAGAACCGTTAACTCCTCAGACTCAATTGCTTATTCTAAAGGAAAATAAGCATTTCCGAGTAACAGCAAAACAGCAGATGTTTCTCTTACCTCTCTGACTTCATGGAGTTGACCAGATCGCTGGCTCTTCGCTCTTCGAGCAGCTGCAGGTGATTTGTGATGTGTGATGGTGACAACAGTCGGCCCACTTTGATTCATGTGTTTCTGGCCACTTGGAGATGCAGAATTAACTGTCCCAGGAGGCAGCAGAGATGAGCTTCTACTTCGTGAGGATGAGATGCTCTAGAACAAGCAACAGGATTGTGATATTAGCAACCTTTACACAAGTAATAATCTACAATACAACACATTTGTATTGTTCTACTTTCCTCACAAACCTAAATCTGGAGGTGTAACTGATTTATTCCTTCTGAACCATATGCATTGCTCAGCAGAGATGTTCTTGGAAACATTAGAGCTATTGCCTTTGTTTCTTGGCTTGCCTGAAATTGGCTTTTGCAAAGATCTTCACAAATTCTTACATAAGAACATACTGCTTAGTTCTTACAATCCTACTTTTTAGGAAAGCTCGGGAAGGATTTTGCAGATAGACTAACAACAATGCCAACACAAATATTTTTTATGAAACCATTGACCTACAATTCACCAAACTGGTGTGAACAGCAAGGAAGAAAAAAATCTTAATGCTTTCATTCCATGAACTTCTGAAACAGTGTAGTATTGTTTTCAACATCAGAGGAGGTGCAATTTTGGCAACCCCAATCCACATACCAATTAAACATTAACATATAAAACAAAACATGGCTTAAAGAAATCAACACATTTTGGAGTAAGCTTGTGATAAACCCTATATACAAAAAAGGCCAGAAATAAATCTCCAACAGTGTCTGCAGTATGAATGCTTTTAACATACAACCTATAAAATCAGTTGGGACATTCAAGAATGTCTTCTGTTTTTATCTAACCATCTGTCAGTGTTGCTATCTCAGTTTGTTCTCCACAGACCTCAAACACAAATTATCCTGGAGGTGTATAGGACACCAATTCTCAATCAGGCCCAGATGGGCACCAGAGCACCACTGGACATCATATATAAAAGTGCAATTTAAAAAAGCTTTTCCCTTCTATTTGAACTGTTGATTGCACATGTAAGGTTAAAACTTAACCAACGTAACTTTTACCTCATGAAACACAAACCAATTCAGAGAGTAACATTTAGTAGCACTTTCAGACAGTGAAGTAAATACACAACCCCAGGGGTAAAACACCTTTTCACCTCTCCTACCAACCCTGTCCAAATAACAATGGCAACCTACAGCATTGCTGTAGACAAGACAGTCACCATCGACATGAGGTACCTCTCCTGAGCCTGCTGGTGAGTGAACAGAAGTATTCCTTGGGTATAATCTCTCTTCTCATACCTTACAGGTCACTTTTTGCAATTCTGTGGTAATTTCATTAAAATACTTCAAACCAAGGTGGACAGGTTCCAAATAGCACTGGAAATAAAGTCAGGCCTCATGTTACCACCACACTGACTGTAAAGGACAAGGCAGATTATCTGGCACTGCCAAGGAGAAGAAGGGAAAGAAGTAACACCATCCCTCTGCCACCACCACACAAAACTAGACTTTTGATTTTTGAAGGTTTAAAAAATGGGTTATCACACTGCCAGTGTGCAAAGGGCTGCTAATCTCACAGCAGTAATTATTATTCCATTGGTCTAGACTTAACATTTACAAATGCTTCCAAGAATGATAGGCTGACTGGTTTTGAAATTATTCATAATGTTCAAAAATTATCCACCCTGGCTGATAAATCACAATTGCATTAAAACTGGATTTGACTCTAAGGCAAAAAAGCAGCACGAGGTGTAATTTGTCAGAAGGGCACAGAAGGTTGCCAGGTTTACAATTCCTTTTCCATTTGAAAGCACGGCTTAGACATAACTACAATTAAAATAAGAGCCAGAGGAAAAGGTATTTGGGAGAAAGAAGGGGATGAGGGAAACTGAATTTCCTTTTTTAATCACATGTTCCACAGAAAAAAGATATTCCTAGTATATAAGAGCAGAATATACTTCACTAATGTTTGTTTTTCCAACTGACTAGCATCAGAATACTTCTAAACTAAATTTAGGGCATAGAGGATAAACAAGATAATTTTATTTTTTTAATTGTAAAATCAACTTATCTTTCAGGTTAGTAAGAGTTATTTTTGTTTTAGAATGAAATCCTTTGAGAATCACTGACATTTTAGTAGCATACTATCACAATATAAAAATACACAGGTGCTACTTTCATATAGCTAAACAGATCCTAAAATTCAGATGAACAGCAGCAACGTAAAACAGCAAGTTTGCCCATTAGTTTTGCTTAAAAGAAAACAACATTCTGTGAGAGGTAGAGTTTTATTATGTTTTGGTTTTCTTGAGGGAGAGCTGTAGATCTGCACATAACAAAAGTAACACAAAACATATATGGGAAAATCCATGCACTGGTTCTGTTTAAGTACATGATCAAGAAGGCATTCTAGGAACAAGTCAGCTTTCAGAAAAAAAACACCTGCAAAAATAATCTCATTTACTCTTCACACTTTTGAGAAATACGTTCGTAAACTGAAATGCACATCCATTCTAAAATTAGTATCTACACCATTTATATTATTTGGTAATACAATGCTATTTTTCCTCAAGATAGGGTTTTCAACTGCACTGAACCATCTGCAGCATGGATCACAAGAGACAACCACTGACTGCAGCTCTGCCCCACACTTTCTCCCACGTCAGCTAACATGATATGCCTTCCACCAAACCCCATTTACACTTGAGTCATAAATTCGATAGTGAACGATGACAACAAAAGTTGCTAGCTAGCTGCCATTTTTTTTTAACTGGTTCTGTAAGTAATGAACACATTTCCAAGACACAGGTATGTCCATCATTGGAGTCTCTTAATACAGATTAGTATTTTTCCCCCTGCAACATTTGCTCTAGTTCATATCATAACTCACAGGGCTACATCACCTACACTCCTGAACAGTGACTAGAGACAGAAGAGACTGTGGGACCACAGTACATTTAAGATGGCTTTTCCTAAGCTTTGCCAAGGTATGTGGCAGCTTACAGTAACTTCTAGTGAACAGTCGTTTAGGGCATGGAGTTTGGGGATCAGTGAAGCAGGAGAGAAAAATCAGAAGAAACAGCCCATCTCTAGTTTCAGTAGTGGGTGGTGCTCAAGAAGGCTTTCCTGCTGTAGGGACACCAGTTAGACTCAAATCTCTACATACACAAGTACACAGCCTGGCAAGGGCTGCCCATAATCCACTGCCTGGTGTGCCTGACACTCAGCTCTGTTGTAGGGCAAGGTGTGGAGCTATGTGATTTCCAGGGAGGTATCACCTCTGCCACTGAGTCTCCTAGAGTCCTCTGCTTCCCCTCGCAGCACAGAATAGTTACCAATCCTGTGTAACTCACCAGTCAGGGAGATTGGCCATCTGAAATTCGCACATGCATAGTCTGTGCCAAGTATCAGACCCAAATACATAAGTGCGTGATCAGCTCCTACAGGTCTGTAAGCAACTTCTCCTCATCTCTTTGTTTTCTGTCCCTTTACACCCTTCATCCGTCTGTAGTCACCCAACGTTTCCAAACAATGTGCCAGAAAATTCCACCAGCCCACAACACAATTATTCCAGCACCAAAATTCGGTCTTATTCTTTAGAGGGCATCTGTAACATACAAACCTTAAATGAGCTCAGGACCAGGACCCCTGGCTACCCATGAAGCTATCTCTGGGCAAGGCCCCATGACAAACAAACATTTGCCTCTTAAAACTTGCAAAATCAGTCACAGTCAGTATGCAACTGAATGTCTGCAGGAGGCAGTTTTTACAACCACTCAAAACCTTTTCAAGTTGAACTCCACTCCTCCACTGCCACAGAGAACAGCAACAGAACACTGTGCCTGCTGCATCCAAGGAAATGGGGGAAGCATCCAACTCCTTCTGACAGCTTCTTCCTGTTACTGCCAGAAGAGAACTCCAGGAACTGCACACTCAGCCCCTCGGGCTCTTTTGAATTTTACAGCACATTGTCAACACCTATGTGCCAGCCAAATACTTGACTCCTTTCTTGCAGAATTTCTGGAGATTAAACACTGGGAATGACAAGCATCCCTTTTGCACTGACACACAGCTGTGCAAAAATCAGAATTTTCCATTTTTGTTAAAATGTTAAAACCTGTGTGAAGTTTTCCACTGCTAAAAGCACTCTAATTATACATCATACTACAACAGTCATTAAAGTCACTCTCACAGGAAATCAAAGCAGTGACAGTAACTGATGGGCCTGTATGCCTAATCCCCCACTCTTCCCCCAGTACTGCTCATATGACTGATCTGCCCCTCTAATTATTATCATATATAATTTTCTTTGGTCTCGCTGCTTTCTGGCTCACAACTAAATAAATAAAAAGATAGCGAAAAGTCTGATGAAAGGAAGACGTAAGCTCTTCAACAATTAGTAATGCATAGTGCCAATAATGAGTCAAGAAATCCACAGGCTGAAGCATCCCAAAAGGACTGCAAATTTTCTTTCCTGAGGCTACACTTTACCATTGCACCAACGTTTTGCCTGCTAATAAAATGAAACCAACAAAAGAATAATAAAGAACCTAATAAAAGATTAATTTGTAACTTGCATTCATATGGGTTTTATGACCTAAAGCTAGCTAAAGTATGCTTAGCTAACACAGATTTGGGTTAAGATTTTTATTTTAGTAGACTGTCCATCCTCAAGATAAAAAAGCAGTATAATGAATGCTTTCATTTGGATATCAAAAATCCTAACAATTAAAATAATGGAATTGCAGAACAGTAAGTTCGAACTATACTAATGTTTTCATGACTCATTCTCCCTGGAGATTGCCCTTCCTGTTCACAAAGAAGCTGAAGTGTTTTTCACCATTTACCAGAAGCAAACAATTTCATTTATTTTGGAAGGTAAGTGCAATGTTCCAGAGATCAATAAAATAATTTCTGAAGTGAGTTGTCATATCTGCTTATGGTTGATAATCATCATTTTCACAGGCACTGTGCCAAAGATGTTTTTCTCAGAATACTAAATAACAAAATGACACTCCTTTACTCCTCTGCACATACAGAGCACAGAAAACCAATCCCTGGATGCAGCTTTAGAGCTATGGGAAGTCACATGCTATCAGAAAGTAATCACAATTTTGAGACACCGCCATTCAGTATTTTAATTCCCATCTACTTCTTTTCCAATGCATCCTAAGTAAACAAACACTGATAAAAGACAAACGTAGACACAGTTCTGCTTCATTTACATTACAATCATTCACAAATATTAAAATGCAAATTACAGAATCTACATAACATCCAGACTTCAGCACTGCAAAGGGAGCAGCTTATGATTTTTTGCACATTTCTCTCAAGCACCATCTATGGCACTAACTTTTCTGATAGAATATTATAGCACTTCATCATCTTCAGTAAGGCAATATATGTCTTTTTTTCAAGCAAGAGACTATGATAATCCTTCCATCATAAAATCTTTTCTTCATCAAGAATCATTTGAGCTAGTTCATGTTCAATCCTAAATGAATTTTCTTCCATTTCTGTAGAAAGATTTTAGAAGCAGTGAGCGACTCTTATTTTCATGAAGCTTCCAAAGGAGGGAAAAAAGATGTCAAACACACACCTATCAACAGCCAAGCACTTCCTTCTCAGCCTCACTACTCTAAGGATTCCAGGGCATGTTTTAATTAAAAGTGCCATTCTTTAGTTGGCTTCTATAGGTCAGGGACGAGAAGAGGATGCAGACAAGTAAACCAACGGAGGGAACAGTGAAGCTCAAAAGGCAAAGTGATTTGATGTGAACAGAAGAACCAAAACAGTACTGAGAAAGACCTGAAATTTTCACTAATCTGGCTTTATGAAAACAGTTATCATGCAGATGTTAAAAATACCCAGTCAATGATCCATTTAGAAATGTAAAGTTACCTCTGTGGCCATTCTTTATTAATGCAAAAAGAAACCTGATAAAACCAAATATCTATGATAGCCGTTTTTCCAGCTGTGGAGAAAAATTACACATCTGCCTCAATGATTTGATAAAAGTGTTAAGTTTGAGGCATTACTACAAGTGCTGTTTCACATTACAGCTACACTGCTACCACAGTTGACACTTGAAAGGGGCAGGTTTGGACCTTTTTTCCCCACCATTACTCCAGGCAGGTAAACAAGTAGAAAACCAGAGACAGAGACACACATTCCTCGAAGAGCTGGTCAGAGGGCTAACTCCTTTTTAGTAGGATGCCATTTTTTTCTATTTCTGATGACCAAGTTAACACAGAACCAGAAACACTACAAAACCCACACAAAAGGTGGCAGCAGAAGGAAAGGAATTGGACTGCAACTTACAGCTGCAAGGAATCAGCAAAGAGGTTCAGCTTGAAGATGAATCCACACCATCGAATTTTAAGCAGCAAGCTCACTGTGCAGTTCCAAATCAAAAGCTGAAACAACTGAGAGTCTGTCTCCTTATTCTTACACAGACCTAAGCTGAAAGTTACCATCTGAGCATAGAAGCTACTTTACAAGTAGCTTCCCTGTCACATTCCTGATACGGACACACTGAGATATAAAAGGGTTATATGCAAATCCAGCAACCAATCGAGACACTGGCATTAAGAGCTGCTTTAAAAACCTGTCTGTTTGTTTTCAGTAGTGCTTTTACAGCCACCATCATTAAACAGTCAAGAAAAAAAGGAGTATGAAACAGAAGAACTAAAAAGCTTGTGAAAATTTCTGGATACAAAATTATTCTTGGAAGTTACCACAGAAATTATGCATAAGCCTACTCCTTCTTGAAAGCATTTTATATCACTGAATTCGAATTTGACTAATGCTTTAATTAAAGCTTGTACAAAATATTAACTTAGAATAGTCTAAAAGAACCAGCAATCCTATCCAGACACAGATTTCTTCCAATACAGTTGATTTGGCACTTGTGGAGGCTGAGCAATCTGTAATTAAGTGAAATGAGACTTGTATGGGAAAACCAAGAACATTAAGACTATCTGACAGCATGGGAATTATTTGCCAGAGAACACTTTCCTTTTACTGCTTTTTTTATCATTACCATGTAAAATTTAATTAAAACTAAGTCAGAGACTTAGCTTGTGTTACATCCACTCATTAACTGTATAGCTCACCTTTGGACCATTCATTAGGATGCAACTAAATTTAGTGTTTAGTATACAAGGTTTTCTCTTTTTTCAATCACTTCTCTATTTAATTTCCTTCACCACTCCAATCCCCAGCTGAAGCTTTAAAAACAGTCATGACAGCAAGTCATTCAGTAGCATTTTGAAGCAGGCAGTAGCTGTGAAAAAGAAAGGAAACTAGTGCTGATCTAGATCCAGTGCAGCAAGAAGGAATGCTCTTCTCTGAATATTTCACAGAAACAGTGACACAGCTTCAGCTCTGAAAAACATCCTCCAAATTACCATGTTGTTCTACGAATCCCCTTCCAACATCTATTCAAGATTTTAAAAATATGTTCTCTCTCCAGTATGAAAGACCTGTCAGTAAGAGTTGCTTCACTGGTATTCTTGGGAACCTTCCCACTGATTGCCTGGTTATCCCATTACTTTTTTCACATTTAAACTATATCCCACTCGCATAGCATTAAATATACCCCTCACTGCATATTTTTCACTTCCCATTCTACCTCCTTCAAGTGTATGACTCCTAAAGAACACCTAGAAATTTCTGCATCTCAGTATTCCTGTGAAAAAGGAGAATTTAATCTGTAGAAGAAGCTGGGCGCAAACTCAGGTTCCAACTTTCCAGATGCTGTTCCCAGCAGAGACAGAGCTTGGATTCTGTTCAAACTCCAGAAGCTCAGAACGCATGACTATCTGCCTGTTCGTCACAGCACTGTGAGAGACAGGTAACTTGAACTTTTCACTTACTACAGCCCTTAAAGTATGCGGAGAGGGAGGAGTAAAGAGATCCAGCCCTGCTGCCAGCAGAATAACAAATCACACCATGACAGTCCTATCAATGGTAGAGCTACTTTAACAAAACCCAAAATTACAGATGTTTGTGAAGTCCTCAATTATGCAAAAATAAGTTGAACATATACCCTTCTCTGTGTCATAACAGACCTTTCTATGTAATTCCAGTCCCTTAGCTCAAGACAAAACAAACAGTAAGGTGGTTAAAAATCGCAGAATGCTATCTTATGTGAATTTAAACTATTTTAAAGAGCACGTTTCCACTCCCATGCTAATAATCATTTAATATAAACTACCATCATCTGCAAAAGAAAGAAAAAATACATCACGAAGAAATGAAGCAGTTCTTGCTTCTCTTACCTCCTACCAGGCAGTGGTTTTGAAGTAAGAAATTTTGAGGAAAAGAAAAAAAAAGAAAAATAATAGAAATGCTTTTTTTTCCTAGTTTCTGGAATTTCTGTGAAAGATTACTACCTTGTAAACAATATCTGATCTCCAAAGTCTAATCATTGTAGCATTAAAGCTTTCAATCCCTTCCTTTTATAAACAAAAGCAGAGAGAAGTTTTTAAACTCACTTGCAGATGACATTCAAGTTAGCACTATATACAATACTAAAGCCAGGTAAAATAGTCTTCTGTGCCAATATTCTAATACTGAGAAGATAGGAGGGGGGAAGGAAACAAGCATATTAAAAACAAGAGATAAAGCTTGTCACAAGAAAGGTTTCTAGGAACAGCTAAGCACAAAAATTGCTTCAAGTTGAGTCCACTTCTGGAGTAAGAAGCAGAGTCATCAGTGGTCTCATCTGAAGCACATAAATTCCTGACATTTTATTTTCTGGACTGTTAAATTTAAACATACAGAAGATATATATTCTCTATTTGCTCTGTGGCTTACAAAAGTAGAGAATTAAAAATGCTTCACTAACAAACATTTCAAGTGAAAAGTGACCTAGCCTGATTTGCAACACAGAACTAAGAAAAACAGTTTTCCTCAGCATTTTTATTTTCAAGATTCGAGCTAATTAAAACATCTCTATTCCAAAGTGCATCCATACTCCAACTTCCTATGCCAAGTTTCTGTAACTCATCGGTCTTTAAGAAAAATGCAAGAACCCTCTTCCTACTATCTGAAACACTCTTCAATTTAGTTCCTCTGCTACATATGTCCACCACCCCTCAGCCAAGGAAATGCTTTTATTTCCTTGCACAATGAGCACAGGAACCAAGAGCAAACCACAGCATTGTTGGTCACTCTGCAAGAATACAAGTAGTCCAGTGAGATGCTCTCCATTTTAAACCCTTTCTGTTTCCAAAAGTTGTGCCTTAGATCTTCTGTGACAGAAACTGTCTTTGTATTTACTACCTTCCCACTCATTTAGTCAAGACTTTCTAGCAATATTTTGCTTTTCAAATACTTTTCAAATCTATAAACATTTTTGGCATCCAAAGCATCCCAAAATAATCTCCACTTTCTATTCATGTCATTTGGGATTCTTTTTTTTTGTTTTTTTGTTTTGCCTGTTTTCAGCTCATTTTCTCTGAGGCTCCCCATACCAGTATTAATATTAACAGCTAGCAAATACCTCCTATTCAGCCACTGCAGAGCACTTACTATACTGATTTGCCCTCTCCATTCTCATCACCATTAAAAAAAGACTACAATGAAGTTAAATTTCATCACACGGAGTTCATCCTGTACAGAAGAATAACAAGTATGATGAAAAGTACTTCATTTTCCCCACTCCAATTTTTCATTTCAGAAATGGAAGGAGACAGATAAAAGTATTCTTTACAAATACTGACAGAGTTAGAGTAGTCTAAGTATTGTCCCTTTTGTTTCCTGATAATTTCTAAAATTTTTTTGCTTTCTTTGGACCACTACTAACTGCTGTTTATTTTCACTGTTTTAACTCCAAGATTTTTCTCTTGACACACTAATTAATTCAGAACAAATCAAAACATGTAGATATTACTACCAGCTGAAGGAGCTCAACTTGGAAAGGTAGTCTGAACAGAAATTATTACTAAGTGCAGCAGTTTTTACCTAAGGAGGAAATGTGATCCCGACTTCAGTACCACAAAGATCAGCTTCAACTAAATTACTGCTATTCTAAATTAGATTTTGCTATTAAAATAAAACAATTTATCACAAGCAGGCAAAAGAATAAAAACAAAGCCAGTATTAAGAAATATTATGGAAATAATTAGAGTGTAGAAGCATAAGAATCAGTATGCCATTGAACAGGTCTCCTATTTCATATATACTCAACAGCAGTTTTACCACCTCATCACAGTTACATTACAGATGCTAAACATTTAAATGCATTTAAGAAGTGACCAGAAAACATACTGAGGAATAATTTATTGATAGCAGTTGACTATAAAAAGTTGGCATCACTATCTGGCACAGGAGCTGCAAATCAACAGCGACTCTAAGAATACCCTGATCAAGTAGCATTGCATCTTTCTGAGTAGTACTGGGCCACATCTATATAAAAACTATATTGAATTGCCATGCATAAGAATCTTAAAAGTACTGAAATACTCAAGCTACTTAATTCTCCTTCAACAAGGGTTTTATTTGTTTCACAATTGCTCCCTGGTAAGTCCACATCACTTAAAAAGAACACCAAAAGGTTGGTTTTACTTCACTGCCTTCAGTGAATGGAAGTCTCCTAAAAACACCATTCATCTTTTCAAAGTCCAACTTTCAAAGATACACAGGATCACAACTTTGACTGCAGTTAACAGAACACTGATATTCTCAACATCTTGGAACAGTGAGGAATCCTTTTAGCTTGCAGCTATATCCATTTCTTTAATGTAGCAAACAATTAGCCATGAGAAAAGCCATCTTTTTTTGTTCTTGTAAGGACATCAACAGAAATGTTTCAAGGACTGAAGAGCAGGAATTTTTGTGTGCGAGACTTAGCATTAACACCAAAATCATAAATGAAGACAACAATTATTTCTTTCTAATGGAGGGCTTTGTTTATTTTTAATATCTTCAACTTTCAAAGTGTGTAAGAATTTAAACAGATTTATGCCATTTTTACTTGGAAGTAGGGCCTAAACACATCATTTTGCTGTCTTTCAAGTCTACATGGGTGGTCATTTTACCTGTCCAAAATATTTAGCTATTTGAGGAAAAAAATTGTGGACATTTAGTTCCAAAGAGAAGTAAACAACACAGATCTTTATATGAAGAGCTCTTTCCAATTTAGTAAAGAAGATGAAGACTGCTGCTAACATTTATCTGAAGCCTGCTATAATAAAAGTCACTAAATTGTATAAAATAAAATAAAACTAATATTAGTTAATACTTTTAAATACTAATCAGGACATCACACAGTATTTATTAATAAATGGTTAATCCAGCCACTCAATTAACCGTGCACTTCATTAATTTCTCATAAATAGGAAAATGTTTATTAAGATCGCCCAGACTGACTTAAGCCTGCTCTAGTTAGTGACAAATGACAACTTGCTGCTTTTACTCAAAACCCTCTAAACATCCACCCACTAATTACAGCAGCCAATCTATCATCCAGATTATGTTGTTCTTCACCTAAGCCACTTAAAACATGACAGTTACTTCTCACTTTTAATTATTTACCTTAGAATCACTTTCCTTGTGATGTTTGGCACAGGATCGAAGCTGAGTTATCCAGTATTGTTTCTCCTTTGCATCAGCAGCTAGAAAAGAAACAAGAAAATACAGGGGATTACACATAAATCAGTACTCTTTTTTGCACAAGAGGTGACAGAGAAGGGCGAAGGGGAAAGATTAATTACTGATTAGGATGCACTACAAATCCTAACTTATGCTACATAAGTATGTTTAAGTTTTTCAGAACAACACATCTAAACCTGTACTTGAGAGGCTACGGCCAGTTGGAAGAGATAAGCTTATGAGTCTTCTTCATAGTTATCTCCTCCACAGGTTAGTAAAAGCAGAACTACCCACCTCCAGATGATGTTTTTGTTTAAAATTTTTCATCCACTTTTGTTTTACTTGTCTGTCTTTGTGACAGACAAGGGCCACACCATAGTATTTAAATCCATAAAAGCTCTATACTCAGGCTGTCAATCAGCTACCAGACAAGCTACCAGTTACCCAGATACTTAAGTGCTTCTCTTTCAATGGAGTTCAACTAAATCTCTCTAAATCCATGTCATTCACATGCAACTTAAAGACACAGGAATAAAAATCACTATTTCCCCCCCACATCTTTAAAAACCAGCTTTAAAAATTATTCAAGAGTTTGTCTGCTCTTAGATGGTTCCTGTGTAATACAGTAAGTCTATTTAGGAGAGAGGCGCTTTTTTTCTTAAACAACTACTACAGGAATCCTCATTAAGAATGGCAATACAAAGTTGGTAATTTCAGTAAATATTTTCTCTTACTTCCTCTGTTTTTAAGTATCTTAATGGTTATTGACTCAGCATAAAAAACATTTACTGATTTTAATAAAATTCACAGACATCATTAAATTAGAAGCGGCATATTGTAAGCATTTGATAATTTCAAGTGATTGGAAAAGCATAATGAAACAACAAGTGTTCATGATTTCTAGCTGTGCAACTTCCAAAGCATTTTAACAGAAATTCTCCCTGGTTGTTCCTGAATTCAGCTCTGCCTATGAAAGAGCAACACACTGTACCACAGGGGACTCCTGCATACTCAGCCCTGCTGGACAACTGATAAACTGTGGTCAGAATAAAACTAAGCATACTTTTGTTACAGTGCATCACATGTCTTTTTTTTTAATAACAGTTTATTTTTTATAAATTAGTTTGATATGAAAGCATCATGATCAATCAACACCTAACAATCAGAGCACTGCCTTTTTTTTTTCTTTTTTTTTATTTCCTCTTTTGTAAATATTCCAAAGTAACTCCTATATACCCTATATTGTCTGTCTTATACCTGGGAACAACGGAAGGGAAAATTTTATGTTACAGGTACATTCAATTACTTCAAGACTGATAAGAGCATAATATCTTAGCAGCCTCTCACTGGCATTTTTCCCTTCTCTGACCCATCATCAGATTCATTACTGCACATTATCTGCAGGACGGTGGCAGGGGAGAGATAATACTAGTGGCAGGGAGAATACTACTAGAAAACAAATATTATGCTGTGGACAGCAATGAAAGCAGCTTTTTCTTCCTTTGGAAGCAAATAAGATATAGCATTCAATGAAAATGCCCCAGTAACAGATAACAGAAGCCACACTGAGGTACCTTCCAGCCCTGAAAGTCTACACATTGTAATGTCATGTAAAGTCATATGTACTTAACTCCAGATTACTCCTCCACTGCCTTTTAAAATATATATATAGTATAATAGAGCTGTATAGCCACTACTTTCTGACAGCACAGGGAAGTAAAAGAGAAATGAGACGTGAGAGAAGAGATGCAGAAGTGGGGGTGGGAGAGGAGAACAATTCAGCTGGCACTGTGAGCAGCACTGTACCTCTTAACTTGTACATCTCTCCATTAGCAGAGTAGACCACCAACATGTGTGGCACTTCATCACTGGGCGATATTATAGCTCCAGCTAAAGACAAGGCTCCTCGAGGCTTCGGGCTCTGGTTTTTAGTTTGCTCATTCATGAAATACTGCAGAACTCCTGTCTCAAAGTCCAGCACAAAGTACCTGTTGGAAGAAATTACAAGCATATAGTATTTCTGCAGAGGTTTTTCATGCATTTACCCAAGAAAGGGCACAGATTGATCTTAAATCAAGATCATAAATATATAAATGAGGTTAAAGTAATTTTTGTAATTACAATTTTATAAGGTACTGTTATTTTGATCATTAGGCTTCGTTTTTCAGGGGTAGGTGATCTATTCTTTTATTTGTAACACGAACCATTTCACAATAAACCAGCAGCTAGGACTGAAAGCTCACACAAACAAAAAATAAACTAACTGGGTTGCCCAAGTGCACTAAATGAAAGTGAAGGTATTTCAAAGCTGGTGTGTCAGCCTCAAGAGTTGAAAACTTTTTTTTTTCCACAAATAAACCTATTTTTCACATCAGCACAGATTCTAAATTCCATTTCCCTCTGGCAATCTTCTATGCTATTATACAGAACAATTATTTAACACTAACCCTTGACCAAGAGGGAACAGACAGCAACCTCCTGGCTCACACAGAGGTCAGTCTGCTACGACCCTCAACAGACCAGAGCGAAGATCACACAAATGCAGGCCACCCCCTTAGCTTCTTCAAATAAGCACCCCTAACAATCTGGCTAATCTCACTAACGTGGGCATTTGTAATACATACTATTTGTGACTCTTCCTCTAAAATAAGATTATCACCGGTTAATATTTCAGAAACTACAAATTCAGGTTTCTGTAGCTTTGTGTATCCCAAATTTGCTCAAGTTACCCACTTTGTTTGGAAAGCAGCATTTTGTCTTAGCTCTTTCACAATATCCCCATATGTAGAACATCTCTAACCCTTCCCATCACAGAACATTTCCAGGACTGTCTTCACAGCCTGTAGTTATTGGTGGTGGTCTGCTCCTCTCTTTATTCACACTAAATAAGCCTGGACATGATGCAAGCAGTTATTGCCTAGGATTTATAGACTTTCAGACATTTTGCTTAGGACCCCTTCCTTTGCCACAGTTATGCTTAACTCTCTATTGCCACTGCCTTCACATCAGAGCAAAGATCAAATTCTCTTTCGATTCCTACAGATTAACAACCCTGTCCCAAAGAATTTTAAGCTAGAGCATCACTACGCCTTTCACTTCTGCCCTGACTCCATCTTCCACAAGCACTTCTGCATCCTTTTCCTCAGGAAACAAATAGAGAGCCTCTCTTTTTTAACCATGTAGCACACCACTTCACCTTCCCTCCATAGGTTGGTTATCTTCACGACAGAGAAGGACCAGAGGAATGGCAAGCTGAATGCCAACCACATTTTCAATAGCAGAGTTACAAATAAAGATGCCCTAAAAGGAAATGCCAACATTTCAGATTACCTTACTGACTTGTATTGAACCAGTTCATAACCTTCCTGTTGTGTTTGACTTTTAAATGATTTTACAATACTACTCTCCCACTTACAAAGCATTTTTTCACTTCAGGTTGCTTAGTAGGAGAAAACGATGCACTTAACTGCACGGGAAAATAGAATTGGAAAACATTTTTTTAAAAAAGTCAGACTTGCGTATTTCATAGTAAATTTTAATTTTGCTTATTCTCATTTTTCCTTGTCCATTTTGGGAATATCTGTTACATACTCAAGAGAAAAAGCAGAGCACTAGACAGAACTGATGCTGTCCCCCCTGAGAAAACTACACAGTAGCTTGACCCTAGAGCTGATGTTTCTCCCCATCATCTCTGAGGTCAGCAAACAAGTCTAGACTTTATATGCAGTGATGTTCATTCCCAGCCTGTGCCATCCTCATTATAATTTCATTGTCCTTCTATTGTTCAGGTACAAACAATTTATTTCAGCCTTTGTTATTTGGCCTTTTAATCAATTACTACCTCGGAAATCACCATTCTGGTCACTTAAGTACAGCTCTACAATTAACAAAAGGAGAAACAACAGCTAGAGGAGAGAGAAAAAAAAGGAAAGAAAAAGAGAGGCAAGAAAAAGTCTCTTCTTCTCCTATTAAGACCAAAGGATTTGGGGAAAAAAGTTCCTCTATTAGAACAGAATCTATTAAGTTACATAAATACTACGAGAGCTTCAGCTCAGAAACTTTTGCATGCCAGACCAGCAAAGCATTCCCAGAATGACTGTAAGCTCCACAAAAATGGGCTTTGCATTGGCTTAAAGCTACCCCAGGGAAGGAAACCAGCCATTCGAGTACAGAATATACCTTTACCAGCATAATGACATCAGACAGCAGCAACTTCTGCAAATTCCCAAACGCAGAGACAGCATCCTTCTACATCCTTGTTATCAATGTACAGCAGCAGTGTTAACTGGACCTTCTAGCCAACTACAACCTATTTTATGTACAGTCTCAGAAAAGCAGGACATCATCACTGGCCTTGTACCTTAGGTTTTTTGTGATGATGTCTTAGAAGCCTGTAAAAGCAAGCAATGTTTCCAGCAGAAATCAAGCAGTAATTTTAAGAAAGAAAAAGGTAACCAGTTCTCACAAGCCCTTACATCACCCTCAAGTATCCTGCCTTCTTTCTTGTCCCAAAAGAACCAGGAACTTTTCACAAGCGTCTTGGCCGTGAAACTGTTCACAACACACGGAATCAAGCATTTCCTTTTCAAAGGTTATGGTTTGATGTGCAACTCCCCTCTTCACCTTTCACACAGTGGTATCACAGAAAAAGACAAGAATAAACTGCACAGACAACTATAGCCTCACAGAAGAAGCAGGAGATAACACACTTTGAAAACTGCTAAAAGGATAGAAAAAACCAGGAGAAGGAATAAGGAATTAAATGTCAAATCAAGCAGTGCAGGGCTTCATACAAAGGAGGTGGAGGAGGGAGGAACACAAAGAGACAGGAAACACAGGAGCAGCTTTCAAAAACATTTTCTCGCATCACAGACCAAATGATGACCCAGTTCAGACCATCACAAAAACACAGAAGAAATGGAGACCAGAGTCTTTCATTAACTGAAGATGGAAAAGCATTACACACATAAAGGAGAACAGAAGAGAAGGGTACGTGTCCCATTTTAGAAGCGCTGTGCAGCTGAATCAAAAGGACAGGGATCTCTTTTAACTTCTAAAAGTCATTTGTTCTGCCTGCCAGGAAAATAACAGCACTAACCTCTCTACAACTGATTCATCTTGCCACCTTATCATTATTTCTCTACTGGCCTTGCTCACATTTACCCATGACGTCATATTTCTGTAATTAAATCTCAGATACCACTGACAAAAACAAATGTACTCTTTAGAGAACAGTCAGGCAGGAGGTAGTAGAGCCAAGTTATGTTGTACTTCTCATACAAAAATTAGTGCTATAGAGAAATTTTGAAATAACTGTTACTGAAAGATACTTCCAAAAGACAGCTAAATGTTTCTGTTATTCCAAAACTGGAGTAACTTTTTTTTAATTAACAGTCTTTTAAAGAGTCCATCTAGAGGTAAGGTAGAAAATCACCATTTAAGTATATTTTAAGCAGTTTTAACTGCTTAAGCACAGTTCAGAATAGACATGTACAATTACACGTAAGAAAATGCAGGCTACTTTAGAAAAGAAAAGCCAGCGTATTTCTCACTTTAGATTCACATCCATTCAGGGACTAGAAGCTTCCTGATCCTCTGGCCCAGCTTCCCTCAAGTTCCTGAGATATCAGGATACTCCCCCTCTGCCATTCCAATCGAATGCAGAGTCATTACCAACTGACATCAATTACAAATGAAAACATTCACCACACTCTGCAAAGTCGAAGTCTGACACTACCAGAATTGTGTTTTAAGCCACCCAGGAGTTTGGCAATATGGCCTGATGACAGTTTCTTTCTCTTTTACGTCCCATATTTCAAAATCAGTGCCCCCTCTGCATATATGCAAATCTTATAAATTCTACAACTGTCTTAATTAAACACTCGTGTTTCACCACGCCCTCCATCCATTCACTCATTCATTTATAGCCATTTAAAAAAATGTTAGCATGTCAAGCAGAACATGCATGACATGCGAGGAAGTGTAACTATGTTGCCTTCTGAATTCTTAGAAGGGAAGGGTCAAATACTGTACTAATAAACTATTTCAACTGCATTTGCTTCCACTAATATGAGCATTTATTATAGTAATAATTATAAGATGTTCATATAATTATATAGTACTACAGTAATTTATTATTAGTTCCCTATTCAAAAAGACATTAAGGAAAAGCAACAACTATGCTTTAAAGAGTGATAAAATGTTGGTAGAACAGCAGGAGATGAAAGTGCTCTACCACTAGATCCTGTCAACAAAGAACATCAGCTAAACAGCTCTTCCATGAGAAAAATTGACATTTCAACAGTATACCAGATTTGAGGCAATAAAGAATTTTTTTTTAATTTTAGAAAACACACATAAGTATCAGAAGCACATGATGCGAACATTTCCCACGTAATTTACTCACTTCACTGGATTTAAGAATTTTAATTTTCCCATTTCCAGTCAAATTAATAATTTCCATATTCTCCAGTGGAAATTAATACTTTCTTAAGTAAATAATAAAAAATTAATCACATTTCTATGTATTTCATTATTCAATTACACATTTTAACATGATGCACTGCTCCTTGAAGCTGTCACTCAGATGCAAACCTGCAACACACCCAAAAGTATGCTCCCAACAGAAAAAACACCTCAAAATAAGTTTCTCCTTTTCTTCCCTTCTTCTGAACACATCCCAGAAACCAACCATCTGAACCCATGTTTTCACTACTCTGTAATCCCAAGAAGTTTTCAATGTAGGATTGCTAAGTCTTTCCATTGTGTAATGCATTCCAAGCAATTTGAATACTCCTCACACTCTTCTTTCCCAGTTAAGTCAGTTTTCTGGACCAGATTTTGTACAACTTCCAGTTTGAATCCCTTATGTGACAGAGGTTTTTTATACAGGTATTTGCAGCTGGACAACTACAATTCAATTTCTGACTCAATCTTCTAGAACAACCTCAACTGTTTTGGAAAGCAGTATTGTATTAATTATGTCCTTGGGTTCATAAAGGTAGCCCACACTGGAGTCCATGCTTCATAGATGGACTCTGTCTAATCCCAGACTTTATGTTTAAAACTGGTACAGATGTCCAAATACTGCACACTAGCACAGACAAATCCTTCTGGCTAAAGACAAAAATCTTCCATTTTTCCATAATTTCCAAATAATAAAATTGTTTTCATTATATAATGACCTAACACAGCAAGTACTTCTGGATGGAGAGGGATGCTGGGTTGTTTCTACAGCAGGCTAGCTTTGTTTTACCCTTTTGGAGATTTTTTCCCAGTTACCTAACTTATTGATGAATAGAGGAACTTTTCTTTCTAAAACACCACCTTAGGTCTTCTGCAGACATCTTTCCTCCTAAGCCAGTCTCACAATACATACTTTATGATCTACTTTTTATTTTGTTTTAGCCACAAAAATGCAAATTGTTTAAATAAAATACATCTATTTGAAACAGGACAGTATTCACCCAGATTTAAAACCCTGATAGGCAGCATCACCTTCCCTACCACACTGGAAAAGTAATTCATGTGTTTCCTTTCTCAGACTGCTGAATTCATCATTCCAGACAATGTGACAAATACTATGCTCTACTCCATACTTCAGCACCAAATTAACTCAAGAACAGAAGCAGCTCCCAATAGAAGAATTTCACTACCTTCTTCTTCAACCAGTGTTCTGAACGTTTCTGAGTTTTCAAACACGTTTTCCTTTTGCTCCATTCCAATCTGCCCCCAGTCACTGCCAGCACATATTTTCAGCGATTCCTTAACACTCTAAAAGAAGATTTTCAAGAATAAAGAATCAAACTATTCTGTAATTTTCTTCCTTTTTTTAAAAAAGTAGTTTTAAAATAGGTAAGAATTGTGGGACAGAAAGTAAATTACTGTGTCAAAGAAAAGCAAAATTTATGGCTCCAGTAACTGAATGAGATGTCACATAGAAATATTTCATTTTTAGGAAACTGTATCTTATTAGGACATCCCAAACACCACATTAATACAACTGCTTCTTTTTTCCCACTTTTACCTTGATCCATAAAATTAATGGAATTATTCAAAGCAATAAAGATAAAGCATGGCACACACACATTCGACAGCCAAGGACTTTATTATTAAAAATTATCTCCAAGTTGTCATTTAAAGACTGATGATCAGGAGAACACGCTTACATTTCAGTAACTCTACCATCCTTTTTGCACTGAGGTTCCTCAATTTATCATTTTCTAACATAAGAAAGCGCAAGAACCACAGTGTTCATTAAAAGCTTTACTCACTTTGAGCACCTCTGTATGAAAACTGGATTTTTAGAACAGTAATTTTTCTGCATTATTGAAATTCAGTCAAGATGAACTACAATTTGCTGGATACTTTTAGAGGTGTTCCACATCTAAAATGTGGTTAAGAAATAGAAGTATTATCCACAGCTAATAGATGAACAGCTTGTTTTTGTTGATCATGCCCTTTATAACAGCCACAGAATTCTCACACAAATAAAACATTAAGAGAAATCTCTTTTCCTGTTTTGCCATTCTTGTTCTTTATGAACCAGAATGTCACTTCTTTCTCAGTGAAGAAACAGTTTCTACTGACCAGCTCATCAGGTCATCAACTTCTGCTTACAATGCCAATTATTTTCAACTGTCTGAACTTCTCTGTAGTCAGGAATGGGTATTTTGCCCAGATTTTACGACAAAAGAGACTACAGTAAGAGTAAACATTAAGAATTGCTTGGGGGTTGCTTCTTAGGAATGAGGGAGGAAGAATAGGCCTAAAAATAATGCATCCATTTGTACCCATCAAGTTTTGAATTCATAGAGAATCATGGAAAAGTATATTCATCTATGCTTCAGTACAACATGGCCATGCTGAGAGGTAACAACTGCAATTTAGGGGCAAACATAAACAAAAGCTACACAGTTGAGTTTGATACCATTAACAGCCCCACACCCCATCACACTGCCTGGCTACCCAAGGCTACCTCGTGTCACTTAGTAGTCCTTGCCACCTTCCTTTCCCTTGCTCCAAATTCACTACTACTTAACAATTAAGCAGACTCAAATTTTTGTACTGTGGGTCAAGAGAAAAGGACATGATTGAGGGAATAAACGGGCTGCTGTGATTTTAATTCTGGAAATGTTATTATCCAGCTCGATTCAGGTCACAGATTAAAAACATAGCTTCCAGGCAGGAAAACATGCTTTCCTTCATTAGAAAAACAATGAAGACCTAAAACAAAACAAGAACCGAGTAGTTACATGTCATTTCTAATGATCTGCATGTAACGAAAGGATGCTAACCTTTAGAAAGACACAATTCTATGAGATTCTAAAACAAGATCAAGGGAACACACGCGAGACAACTAGTTAGACACACACCAAGTTCATTCCCCATCTGAGGCGAAGGCAGTGCTCTGCATGACACAAGGCTCAATAGCTAAATTGGTTCTCACTGAAGCCAAGTCCACGGCAGTCATTTGCAGTCATCTGGACACCAAAAGGAAGAAAGCTGTCTGGTTCATCTTCTCCCAGTGCCCCCTTTCCACTTTACTCAGGAGCAAGGCTTTGCTCTTTTGAGAAAGTAAAATTACAGACACCTACTTTGCAGCCTGTATGGACAACTGCTTCTCTGCTCCAAGTTTATGTGTCGTACTGTTCTGTCCCAACTAGCAATAAAAATATCACCAATAAACATTGCAGCATTCAGAAATCAAGTGCTTCACTTTCTTCTGTTATCCCAAAATCTAGCTAAATTGGGCTTTACATTCAGATGTTTAGCTTTCACCTAGTCATCCTCAAGAGGATGCAAAGAAGTAGAAAGCGTGTAGTCAGTCAAGGAATATTCTAGTTGCAAAGTACCTTAAGAATACCCAGAGAAACAACTGCTAGAACTTATTACCAAACTTGATGACAGTCAGTAAGTAAATGACAAAAACTAATCTGCTTTCATTTTCATAACAAATCACCTACCAAGAAAATCCAAAAACAAAAACACAAAAAAGCCCCCCAAACCTAAACATTGGGGGAGGGGGGAGAGGGACACACACACAAAAAACTGGAAATCTAAAGAAATTTAAATAACAGTTAAAGAAACTTAAAGAAAATACAAATATATATACGTAATGAGACAATCAAGTATGCCTAGCTTGTGAAAGAAGCTTTAACACACTAATATTTGTAAATCTCTCTATTCACATTAGCAGTTATCAAAATTGAGAACTGAGCAAACAGCTGTATCACCACACAGCTTTAAACGTCCCCCAAAATTACACCAGCTATGCCAGGAATCTTATTGCCTATTCTTTTCTGTAACACAACACCCCAAATTTGCAAAGCGATACAAATTGCAAGCGATACAGAAATATTTGACCTTCTGAAAAAAGGTCACTTTTTTGCTTGACATCTTCTGTAATTCGTTTCAAAAGATCTGACAGGTTTGGCAAGCACACTTCACATCAAAAATTTTCTGGTACCTAGCATCAACTCATCTTTCACAAGGTACTTATAGAAAATACAGAAATAAATACACAGCTTAGAGATTGGCCTAACATACCAAAAAATACAACTCTCCAACAAACTAAACACCAAATTTGAAGGAAAGTAATCAAAAAGAAGGCAGCACTGAAGGCAGCCACTGTGAAGGCAGCTGCTCTGAGCACTAATGAGTCCAACAGTGACTGACACTACTATGTATTATTCTTTCAAGGGTCTCTCCTTTGAGCAGGGACATCCACACACACACACAGAGAACACATTTCCAAGATGGTAATATATGAAGACAAATCAATAATGAAGTGAGATTTGACCAAGGGCAGTATTTTATGGAGATTTCTGTCTGCTACTTGTCACATCCTGCAGGAGACTTCACAGATTGACTACAGAAGATGTGACCTTTGCTTGGTCTTTCTGCTACTTGCTATTACAACATCCACAAATGAATCAAATACATTCATTTGACAGCCTGGTTCTCATGAAACATAATGAGGGACTCACAGCAAATTCTGTCACCTAATATAATGCCCCCACAACACACACTCAGAGCCTGGAATTGCTGGTTTTGTATCAGCATTACCATGCAACAGAGTGTAAAGAAAATCACATCCCACTGAATTTGTGTGAGTCAGCCAGGTCTAAATCACAATTTTATCTCAAAATGCTATCATTTATAATCCAAATTCTCTACAATTTGCAGCTACTAAATTTTAGCAATCCCAAACATAAACACCCCTGAAAAAGGCTGTTGAACAAAAAACTTATGTCCAATTGAAATATCCCCACAACCCTCTCTCCTTCACTCCAGCAACTAGAGCTTGTCCTCTGAACTACATTACTAGAAGGTCACAAAATGTATGAAGGAAGCAGTAAACCCCCGTGTGGTCACACACCGTGTGTCTAATACACACTATGTTCCACTGGCTGCATGCTAAGCTTTATTATCACTAATTTATTATCACTTCTCTTTTATGGTGTACCAGTGATGAATTGAACCCTTATCTGTAGAGGTAAAGTTGGTTTATGGTTCCCTGATTTGTACCTCCCAACTTTTTCCCTCTCTTCTCCAAAAACTTGCATTCTTCACTGGTAAGAACTAACCCAGCACTACTGTTATTCAATATTATGTCCCATCTAGGACAAGCACCTCCAGACATCTGTAGATTTTTGGAGCTCTCTTTTGCTGCCAGGAGTTACAGACTGTATAAAGAAAAGCACTCAGCTATGAGAAAACCAGTATGACCCCGAGTTTTTATCCCAGACCTGATGTTAGTTAGGATTTCACCTGGAGATAAAATACTTTCAGGGACTGAAATATTAATGAAACAAACAACAAAGGCAGGGGGAGTGACCCTGGACAACAGTACAAATGCTGAAGCTGAGAAGGAGACAAGCACTGAATGACAACCCAAGAGATGGCCTAACACCTCCAGACATAAATATCAGGCAAACTATTCAGGTAATCAGACCACAAAACAGCAAAGAGGCTGCAAGTAGAAGTAGCTCAAATTACAAGCTTCAATTAGAGTATCTGTAGAGTAGTTCAGCTACTTTCAAGTACTGCTTTTTGCTCAATTTAACAATGAGAGAACAGAAATTAGGAGTATCATTCAAGTAATATCTTAAGCCAATTACAGAGACAAAAGGAGTTAGTTATCTCAGCCTGAACTATTTGGCCCGCGAGTCTCCATGTTAAAAACCAGGGAAATTATCTATGTAGGTAAACTCTAATGTTGCTCAAGAGTGAATATGGTCCCATATTCAACAGTAACAGCCTGTAGGTGGTTAGTGAGGAATCTTCAGGGAGTTGACCTACACATAAACAAAAATGAGTATATGTCAGTGCAAGCAAAATGGCCATTGGAGTCCTTTCAAATTCATTTTTACTGCTAACTGGAAACCAAGGCTGCTTTAAGACACACTGTAAAAACCCCAGTCACAGGAACGACATACAACTATTGTAAATTCTCTTCCAACAATTACACTATTTTGTATATAGTCATTATTGAACTAAATAGCTAAATCGCTGAACTATCTTCACTATTATTTCTCCCCTGACTTTTTATTTTTGAGCATGAAACATAAAAGTTTAGATAGGATTCATAAACCCTCTTAACAAAAAGATGTCGCCAACATAAAAGTTTTCAATAGGAAGACGTTGCTGAAAATTAATTAGAACAGTCACATGTCATGATTTATTGAGACAAAACATCAGTTTTACTACAATCACTCTGCTGTCAACAAGAGACAATTTACAGAGGAAATAAAGTGGAGGGATGAAGGAGCAGACAAGCGGAACAGTTTGGCAATGGCATGTGCCAAAAGGTTTTCATTAAATCTACCTAAAACTAAATAAACAGAAGCCTGAAGAATCATTCGACACTGCAGTCTAAAAAAGCACTTTAATAGCAAGACTTCCAACCACCACCCAGAACAAAACACTCTCCTGCACTGGATTATATGTACATTAGGCTAATTATTAGGTTAGTGAAAATTGAGGGGTTTTGCTACTTCTCACCAATTTCAGAGATATTTAATTCTGTTCAAGTTAGTGATATGAAATTCTGAAGAACATGACACTCCCCTGGAAACTAAAATCCTTTCAAAACCTATATTTAATCTTATTTACATTTTATGTAATCTCCATGGATGAAGACTTAGGAAATCAGCACAGACATCCTCTTATCATTGCTTGCACTCTATGTGAACAATTCCATTCCAAAACTACTTTACTGAATACATGAAGTAGTGTGGTATTTCTCAACATATATATAATTCCTTTATGATCAGTTAACTAAAATGAAGAGGGAAAAAGAAGGTTAAACATTAAGATACAAGTCCAACTTCTATATCCAAACTCCAATTACTTGATTTAGGCAGAAATATGTTTACACCACAGTCCACAGCAATGGTGCCAAATAAGCAGCTACTGTTCCCCCTAAAATCTCAATTAAGTGTTACGTGGCATAACTGGGCAAAGTGAAAAAAGCAGCCCTTAGAAAGCACAAATGAATTCAGTTGTAATTTCTCTCTATCCCTCCTCAAGGACGAATTACTGACTTGCTCTTTAAAAACCCAGTTCAGCTGAACTAGCCCTCCCCTGTTTGATGTCACACAGAGCTACTGCTCTGTCACCTTCCCTTCTCTGTCCCCATCGCTGCCCAGTGGCAGCACACAGCAACACATCCCCGTACAGCCAACCCAGCAATGAAAGCTGGAGCCACAGTAACACAGCCAGGTCAATCTCTGGGTAGAAGAGGAACTTTGCAGAGTCATCCATACAGCAGGAAAGCATTGCAATTCCTCTGCAACCACAAGCATCACATGGAAACAACTGGATTCTCAGTATTGTCACCTGTAGGTCTGCATGGACACATTTGACCCCAGGCTGTAATTTGGTTGAGGCTCACTAAGAAGCAATAGGGCTCATGCCCTGTGGTGAACCTGTGAGCTGGAAAGCTCCTGGCTCAGGTACAAGGGAGTGAAGGTGCCTCAGGAAAAGTATTTCAAAAGGTGCTTTCAAAACCCAAAAATGCGAAGAAACCAAAGTACATAACAAGATTACAGCTAACATGAAGACACCCATCCGGTTTACACTACTGCCAAGCAGTCAACTACTTCAGTGCACAAATACTACTATCGGGATGGATCCAACTGGAGCTCTCCCTGAACTGCATGCCAGGTGACTCTCCCCTTGAGCAGGGATGCCGCTCAATGTTTAAGATTCCTTACCTGACCAAATGAGCCTTCCTTACACAAAGCAGACAGATCCCTTACCTGTGACAGATTCTTGGAGACAGCATGCTGAATTAATTCGAATGAAACATGGCTAATCCACATAGCTGCTAAATATTATAATCAACATTGTATGGATAATTCCATTATAGATAAGCTTTTGTCCAAGTCTGAGACTAAGATTGGATCCAGTTCCACGTACTCTCGACAAGGAGTTAAGAAAGCAAGAGGGTCCCCTCTGAACTTCATGACTTAACATCAGGGTCCTCCTTACTCTTTGCATCTTTGCTCTACATGTGAATCATTCTAACTTGATCCTAATTCAACTTTCCTGTGTGTGTTTCTTCCATTCAGTAATTAATAAGGTGAACCTTGCCATTAGGCTTACTGCACCTTGTCAAACCATTGATAAACCTTTTTAAATTCCACCAAATTTATTTAAGTCTGTCAATTTATTATTTTGCCTCAGTAAAACATATTGCTGCTTCTCTTTGCTGCTTCTCTCTTTTGAATGAGGTGCATATTCTACTCATCCACAACAGGGTCACATGCATTTGTAATTGTATTTAGTGGTCCTGACTTGACAGCACAGAGAAGCTCACTTGTTGCCCCACTGACAACTTTCAACTACCCCAAACTCCTGGGAAGTAAGCTTTTATGCAATTATGCACAACTACTTTCTCACAGGCTGAAAACACAGCCTGCCCCACAATAACAACTACTTTACTAGTAAGAATCTTAGACAGATAGTCCAAAAACCCGATAGTAAGAACAATTTGCACGACTCAGCAACAGCAGTCCTGCCAAATTAGTCTCCGCTGTGCTCACATTTTAAAATTACAAAACTCCTTTTTCCAGGAGCCCCCTACATTACATTACATATGTTTTTGTCAAATCCCCTGTTGTATCTTACTGAATTACTGAGGAGTCACACTGGCTGATCAGCTGACAGTTAAGTACTTTCAAATGAAATCTGACATCATTCTTAATACAAAAGCAATCAGTCTGCTCTACAAAAGTCAAACTTACTAATAACTTTTTTAAAGCTTATCAGTTTCTGCTGTCATTCCTTGAGTTACAATCATGCTAGCATTAAAAACAATTTGGGAATTGTTGATCTAATCCACCCTCCCACACAAAAATAACTCCTTTGCCATAACTGAAACTATGAACTTTTGAGCTATGAACAGCTATGAACCAACAGCTTCGAAAGGAAAAGTTTAATTTCTTCCCTTTTGTAATAAACTAGTACATGGGCATTAAAGAAATTAGGCCAAAAATGACAATATTAAAGCAAAATCAAATTCTTTTAAACATGCTGACAATGTCTCTCCTTATCAATGACATAAATCAGGATGACCCGCCTGGAAAAGATAAAACTATGGAACAATTAAGTAATTTAATGAGACAAATAAAACATCTCTTAGAGTCTGCTTCCAGTTCAACTTCAGATTTTTAGAGAGTTTCTGAGGTCAAGCTTGTGCTCTCCCCTTTAGGCAAAGGTAAAAACCAGCATTAAATATAGCAAAACAGCAAGCTTTCTTCCACATGACAGTAGAAGTAACATCAAGTTGTGAGATATCTATTAGACTTGAAATTTAATGGTTCTAGTAACAGCTGGAACCCCAAATCTTACTTTTAGTGCCTGAATATTTAGGCTACATTTCAAACTTCTTCACGAACCTCCACAGTCATAATAATGAAATGCTACAGGGAGATTTGGAAGAAGGAAAGTTGGTATAGCTTAACCATTTCCTCGACTAGCAGATATAAGCAGTATGTTTTCCTTCAGTTACCAAAGTCTACAGCTTTAAAAAACAGAAGCAAGAAAAATTACTCAACCACACTAAGCTCTCTTCAGTAATGACTTAGAATTTATTTCAATGCCTTTCCTGTAAGTGTAGTTTAAAGAGTTCTTCCATCTAGCTTTTTTCCTTGTCCCTAATTGTGAGAAAAAAAAATCAATGGTGTGTTAAGTACTCCTCTACTTCTCCACTTGTTTGTAGTCTTTTTTTATTTTGCTCTCAAATGTTATCAACTGTTTGCCAACAGTCTTAATAGATGCTGCTCCTTAGCTGATAATTCCTCTTACCTGACACCACAAATAGACAACATATAATTCCATTATTTCCACTTCTTTCTTCCCCCAAAAAATAACTCCTCTTGGTCATTGTATCTGAGACATCCAGATTACAATCAGAAATGCTCAAGCAAAAAAGCAGGGGGGAGGGAAAAGTCCATAAAGAAATATCCCAAATGAAAATCTGAACTACGGAGAGACACATTTTTTTTACAGCCATTTCAAAAAACTTACTATTTCTCAAAATAAAACATTATAAAGAAGTATTATTCATTCACTTTATGGAGCACAAACTCTTCAGTCTCTTTCCTAACAGAGATGTGACATCTGAAGGTCTGCACCGCTCTGCAGTGCTCTTTGGTACCCTACTACCTTGCCTTCACCACACTGCTCAGTACTCACACTGGTCCTGCACTGCAGCATTTGACAAGGTACCCTGCTCTGCTTTTCATTTGATTTTGAGCACTGACAAGCAGACAGCATATAAAAGAATAGTAAAAAACAAAAAACCACACTAAAAAAAAAAAAAAAAACCACAAAAAACAAACAAACAAAAAAAACCAAAACTTGGTTGGAGAAAAAACTTCTGAAGAACAGACTAAAATACCAGCAATAATTTTAGGCATATTCTTAGACTCCTCTGAGAGTAAACCTCATGCTTGCTGTTAGAACTGCAGTAGCCAGCTTGCCTACAATCCAGTCTCTGAAAGAATGGAAGAGCAGATAACAATGCACAAAAAGAATTTCAGGAAAAAATTCAATAGCAGGGATTTCAAGAAACACAAATTTTTTCCTGTGAATGGAAAGACAAAAAGTGGTTTCACTTTTTCCTTCAGCAGTATAAACATGACACAGTTTAAGTGAACTTTTGAACCCTCTGTTGGCAAATGTGCATAGAAAGAAGGTGTGAGGGGCGTGGAATAAACCAACTCACAAGTGTAAAATACTCTTTTAAACAGAAGAGAGCCATCCTAGAGTCCAAGTGCCTAACACAAGATAATACCACCAACAAACCGAAAATGTAAGCACAGAACAAATGGAGGTAATAAATAAGTCACCAGAGCAGAAGTAGTTTTCACATCTCCAGAACCAAGTTAATTTCATAATTCTATTATTTTCCTCTTAAAAAGCAGGTAATTCAGCATTCTAATAATTAAATCCAGTTGAGGGAATTATTTAATGAAAGTTAAAACTCAACATGAGTACTCAGACTAGGTATTTTCAGTCTCTCAGACATCTGTTCCTGATGTCCTGACACCATCTCAAGTAAAAAATATCTGTGAGAAACTGCATGATATTTTTGCCTTTACCAGCTGCTTTCTCTATTACCAGTGACAGTTCCACGAAGCTTTCCAGCTCCCTCAGTTGAGACACCTATTCCCATCTCTTGGGCTCAATCTGTTCAAGTGCCACTTTTGAAAAATCAATTCTTGAGCTCAAGGGGAATAAAACCTACAAAAAGCATCATGTCATTGGCCTCCTCTCTGGAACCTGAGGTCACAGCTCATCTACCTCTAATTTTTAGCACTTGTAATATTTTCATATCTGATCTGCTCACTTTCAAATGTTTTCTTCTCTTCAGTCCATCTCCTGTAGTTGCTGTCACAGTATCAAAAAGCAAGATCAAATAAATGGGAAAGAGAGACATCTCTAGAACATGGAAAGGAGGACAGGCGGACTCGTATCATTTATCCGATCCTACAGGAAAGCTTAATATTCTACTGCCAACCTGTTTGTTCAGCTCAAGGAGCAAGCCTGCAGCTGGCAGCTGCTCAGCTCCTTCTCCTCAAGGCTTTAATTCTTCCATTTAAAAACTAGCATAGAGAACAGATAAAAACCTAAGTGATGAGCAGTTGTAAGCTGCTACAGTCTGCTTAAACAGTCCAGCTATTTTCTGCAGCTCATCCCTCAACTCGGGGACTCCCAGAGAAACCCCGTGCTGAAGGAGCAGCCACCTAAGCCTCCCACCAGTTTTCAGTCATCTGACCCCTCTACAAAAGGTCAAAGCACAGGGAGACACTTCCCATACTTTTCCCTCACGGACAGGAGCACAGTGTGCTACAGGAAGCCCTGAGCTAGATTTGAATAATCTGCCAGCCTTCTGTTTCACAGCGCAGCAAAATTACAGTATCTGTCACAGGATTTCCTTTGGCCAGCAGCGTTTAAACCACTGAATGAACTCAGCTGTGTCGTGCCTGCAACCTATCCTTGGGGCGCGGGGGCTGAGAATCAGCCCGGAGCAGCTCAGCAGCTCTCACCAGAGAGCTCCGCGGCGCAGACAGATGAACCCCGGGCCAGGCAGCGCCGAGCGCGCCAAAGCAGGGCTGTGGGCAGCCAGCACAAGCCACCACAGCACAGCGCTCCCCAGTGCCGCAATTCCCGGGCGTCACCTGCCCACACCCCATCAGCAGCGCGGGGCACGCAAGGACATAAAGGCTGGAAAAGCACTGGATTAGCAGAAAGCTGCAGAATCGAACTAGCAGGCTGAACCCCTGACCGCCTGGCAAGGACAGAGCAGCTGAATGTGGCTGTCACAACCCACAGGTTATCAATTGCTCGCTGCAACACATTCTCACATTTGCAGCTCGCATCTGCGAGCTCTGCTTTAAGACACTGGCTGTTCTCACAGCTTCTCATGACTATCAAGTCTAAATTAGTGTCTTAATTAGAAAAGAAGGATAAGAGTACCAGTGCTTTTTCCCAGCATAATTACATTTTCACTAGGGTTTTTACTATCAAAATATAATGACTGGGGGGAAAACTAGCAGTCCTGTTAGCAAGTTATTTAATGACAGAAGAAAAGCCAGGAATTAGAAGTTTCTGGTATTCCAGTCTCTGGCTGTGCTTTTCTCATCCAGGAGCAAAGAGACACAGCTAGACAGAACTACTCCCATATCAGGTGTCCCAGCTTTCACTTCTGGGGAAAATTATCAACTTTCCCCTAACCAGTGCAATTTGGGACTTGGGAGGAGAAGAGGAAATTCTGAAACAAGCCTCAAAAGCACATTTAGATTAAAGTGCCCTCCCAGAGAGAAACAGAAAGAGAAAAGAAGGAATACAAAAGGAAAAGATGAACCACACATTTTACCAGCAGCCTCCAGATCCCTTGTACTATCTCCCTGATGATGACTTTACTTGGCACAGTAAACTGCATTCCTTACTGGGTGTGGAACAATTGCAGATATACTGTATGATGCCTAGTAAGCATTAAGTGTATACATAGACTTAACTGGACAGGACTTGCATCAGCATCAATTATAACTGTAATTTTTACAAACAGAATATGGAATTACAGAAATGCCTTAGTATGTTCAAAATAGCCTGAAAAAACAAAAGAGAACAGAGGTACTTACAGCAGAGGGGTGGACAGGGAAGGATGGGTAGACAGCATGATTACACAGCTAATTTAAAATAAATTAATTGAATTTTACATAGTGATCTTCTACAAAAGGAAGTAACTATTAATAAAAATTGCCATACTATGTAAGAATTTTATTTTTCTCAGTACATGTTATGTTAAGGACTGTTAAGCATTTCATTTATGTTTTTAAAATGGCAGAAAAAGTTTTGAGTATATTCAAGACTATTCCTAATTTATTTTTAGCTCCACTAGATTTCAAGTTGACATCTTTTCAATATTCAGAAGCTACTTTGTTGGAGCCAACTTTTTAAGAAGAAGAACCTGTCCAAGAAAGATACTGACCGTACTGTATTACAATAATGCAATCCAATGAGGTTCAAAGCATAACCACATCCCATCGATGGATATTATTGCATAAATTTTCAATTAGCTGCCTTGAGTCAGCAGAGTTTTACAGAGGTTGTATCACAGTTCACAGACTTCTTTGCCAGACCTTCAGAGTTCATCCTTGTTTTGCAATGCCCTGTCATCAGCAAGAATCATTGCCAGGAGATAGAAACTCTTCACTGTTACTTTCTAGTTTGCAGCTAAAAGCATCAAGGAATAAAAGACCTCAAGAAATAATAACCTTCCTGTAAACTGAAAAATTCATGTTTAGATTTGAAAACCATCTTGTGATCAATCAATGAGAGTTATTTGTAGACCTCACCACTACACCAAGAAAAGAAAAACAGTATATGTATTTAATCTAGCAATCATTTAATGAGGAAAGATGTGGTCAGTTAGAGATCCAGAACCTCTTACTCTAACCTCAGGAATGTTAAGCATCACATCTGGTGCTTCAAATTTTGTGCAGCACCTATGGTGTTTTCAGATGACAAATAGAAATGTTAAAAAAAAACTTTGGGTTTTTTAAGACACTATCACCACGAAATATGGTGTTAAAAGTTTAAACAACAGAACAGTTGTGCTAGAACCCAGTTTTAGTAAGTATTTTATTTTTACTGAGTAATGCATTCCAATACTGACACAGACACGAGCTCATGGGTGCAAGCCTGTTTTTTCCTTTACCATTTCTAAAAAAACGGAAAGTGAAATAGTTTGAAACACCTTTTATCGGAAGTGTGCTTATCTTCATCAGTCTAGGTCATCAGAGTTATAATGCCTATGCACAGCTTCTGTATTGAAGTATCTGGCTTTCTGATACCTGCCTCACTGTCATTTAGCTATTTTTAGCTTGTGGACATATCTACATTACTCATATAATTTATGTGGAAGAAACTCATAATAATAAGATCTGATTACCACCTATGAAAGAAAATCAAAAATTTTAAAGCTCATTTCCAGGAGAAAATGATATATACATGATGCCAGGAGACACCAGTCCTCAAACCAATTCTTCATTCCTCCACTCCACTCTGTACTTCTCATATAATTAATTGAGGGTATATTCTCTAGAGTTGTTCTAGACACAAAGTATTATGATATATTCTAAGTGAATACATGAACTGCCAGATACCTTCTAGCAGGCAAATGCTTTCCGAACACATCTATTTCAACAATAATTTTTGTGCAAGTTGATGAAATAAAGCATCTGGTTTTAAATTTGTTCTGTGTTTTTACTGCAGTGTTCATAGCAACTGTTATTTTCACTTTCAAAATGCAGATAATTTATCATCTAGGTTCTCAAACTTGAACCACATGAATGTTGGCATTTCTCCCAACTGTAAGTTTCATTTAAAATACTATTTCACTAGCAAAACCTGTTGAACAAGAAGTATTCATTTCACTGTCATGTACAAGGGGCTGAGAACTCATCTGGTTTATACTAATGCCATATTTGTGAACTGCTTATACTTCTTATATATAGAGAGAGACACACACAGATGAAAAAAGAAGCAAAAGACAAGGTTAAAGCAAAAGTTAAGTTTTTGCTTTGGGAAATTTTGAAGTTCTCAATTTTATGTCTTCCCTTCTGTTTGTTCTTCCTAGCATTTTAAATTCTTCTTTTTATCCACAGTCTAAAAAGTCCCCAGGTGGGAAGAACAAACATACCCAATGCAGTATTTTCTTTACACATCATATGTGAGAAAATATGATATACAAAGTAAGAATCTTGGTAACAAGATCAGCATGCTGGTTTCCTTCCAGTTCTTCTGCACCCAGCTTGTTCAAACAAAGCTTTGCAGAAATCAAACCTTTCTTACATCATCTTAGGATAGTTGGAACTTCTCAGCTTTCTGTGCCAATATTTTACAATCCAATAGTCCCTTGCCTTTACTCTTAGGACTATTAATTCCTTGACTGAAATGAGATACTTATGTTTCTATGTTTGGTCTATATCCTGACAGCTGATATGCAGCCATCTTTACCAAGTATCTTGTCAACACTGTCTCTTAGAAACATATGCATAGAGTCCTCAGAATACGTAAGAGAGTGGTTTCATCAATATGTTGTGAGATATGTAGAGCATTAGCCTTGATCCTTCTGAAGAAAGAGTATTTATTTAGATTTGTGAGCTACCATTACCTCTGAAGACTTTTACGCATTAGGTTGCTGCTTTGTACACATATATATATTTCTAGAAATACTGTTCTACAGAAATCCAGATCATCACTGTTCCAATTAAAAATGAAGAAACAATACTTAGAACCTTTAACAAGAAAAGAGTTTCATCATCACAGCTGCTTGAATTCCCATATAAACAACACTGTGTTTAAAAGGGCAAAGGTAAGCCTGGCACGTTAATATATATCCAGGTGGACACTGTCAGTAGCTTCCTCTGGCTGCTATTCACATCAGTCCTCTACTTGCCTGAAATTAGCTCTGCTACAGAAGGTGGTGAAGGGAAGAAAGCAAAACCAGAAAAATCCTCACTATACATTCTGCAATTTAGAAAACACCACCTTCCTCACTACTTCTTGTGTGCCATTCTTAATGGCAGTATTAAAATTTATAAATAAGAGCAAATTCTCTCACTTGGGTTTCCAAGATTTCATTCTGAATTCATGTTATACAATTTCCAGACTTTTTTTTTTTAAAGAAGTAAAGGTCTAGACTTGTGCTGTCTTCAGTTGAGCATCTACTTCTGTCTCCCCCGTTTCTTCCCTTTCACAGAATCACAGAATGGCTTGGGTCGGAAGAGACCTTAAAGACCACCCAGTTTCAAGCCCCCTGCCATGGAGGGAGCACCTGTCACAAGACCAGGTTGTTCAAAGCCCCATCCAACTTGGCCTTTAACACTTCCAGGGATGGGGCATCCACAACTACTCTGGGCAACCTGTGCCAGTGCCTTGTCACAGTGAAGAATTTCTTCCCAATATCTAATCTAAACCTACTCTCTCTCAGTGTGAAACTACTCCCTCCTGCCCATGTGCTTTGCCTTCATCAGTCCATCCTCCAGAGGCTTTGACCCCTTTCCTAAAATTCTCCAGCCACTCTACTCTTTTCTTTCCTCTCTTGTTCTATTGCCAAACTACCCTTTCCTTGTACTTGCATAATAAAAATAGGATGAAGTTTGATACATGAGCACAATGATCATAAAACAAAGCTCACTAAGCAGGTAAGGTAAAACAGGAGAAAAGCAGAGAGGTGAAGAAAGGAGAGACAAAACCCACACTACACTTTATGGTGTGGAAGGCAAACCTTTCAGCTAAAAAACAATCAGAATAAAAACACCAAAACCAAACCAACTAACCAAACAAAAATACCAACTGCTTAATGCTTGCAGCAGTGAATAATCCGTTTTGCTCCTTCACTGTGCTGGTTTGGGCTGGGATAGAGTCAATTTGTGTGCACCCTGGTATCTTCTTCTTGATTAAGTTCATTATTTTCCTCCTATCACCATGATAAAAGCACTACACAGAAACACAACTTGACACAACTTCAAATAATGGCAACAGACAAAAAATTGGCCATTTCCTCTCTTCTTCCCTCCTCTTTTTTTTTCATTTCATAAATTCAAGCACACAAATAGCAGAATGCCTGGTCTTGCCTGCATTTGCTTAAACAAGTCTCCTTTTACTAGGAAGGTTTTCTCCATATTCCAAAGCTGTAAAAACACTCACACCCCTCTCCTGCTGAGGTTAAACACACTACTCTGACTGCAGTGTGCAGATTTTCTCTCTGTGTGTGCCCTACCTCAGTGCAAGATGTAGCAACCAACATAGCTGTAAGTGGAGTGTGGTTCACAATTCTTTATATAAGGTAAATACTGAAGCTTTATCAACACACAGCCCTAACTTACATTTATGTACTTCTTGTCCCACCACTATTCTTAATTGTGCTCCAAGTCCATTCTCAAGCAACTCAAATAAACATCAACTTATTTTATAAAACATCTTGTAAACCTGACTAAATGCATACTATATAAGGCACAGCTCTTAACACTGAGACAGATAACACCTGAAAGGCTGTGCAGATGAAAAAAGACATTTTCTCAGTCACTGAAAAATATGTACTTGATACATGAACTTGTAGTAGCAACTTACTCAAAACACAATAAAAATAGTAATTTGGGGATTTCAATTTAGAACCATCCAACTGATAGCAAAAGACCTTTTCAGTCAAGTACCTCTTAAGGCACCTGCAAACGCTGATACCCAACAGCAAATACATTAGCTTGCAGCTGGGGCCTAAATAAGCACCAAGCATACAGCAATTAGTACTACACATCAGCATATCCCTGTCTTTTATTTTGAAGACTCATACTGCAAATTCCAAACTGCCATTTTAACAAAAAGATACCACCAACAAAATTTTTAGGTTACACCAAGCATATAGTGAATGACAAAAAAAGGTTAAGGTTCATCAATACTTGGTGCATCCAGCTCCTTTTCATCAAAAACAATGAGCAAGCACCCAAACCACAGAAAATTACACATTAAATGCACTGAAAAACAGTTAAAAGATGGAGCTAGCCTCAAAATATAACTAAATGAGGTTATTTGAGTAAATGTATTTCTAATAGGATTTTTTGGCAATCAGTACTTGACTTTGGAGTGCTTAGCAATGACCTACATGGGAGGAAAAATTTCCATAAAGATTGCTGATGATATGAAAATAGGCTATCATCAGCCAACATCATGCTTTCCAATACTGTCAAAATAAAATTATATATCTAGTGACAAAAAAGTCATAATTATAAGATAGAAGATTCACCTGGAAAAGAACTGACTCATAAAAATTCAGGGTAAAGAGAACATACTGATTATTTTGGTCAAATAATTCTTCCAACTAATAATAACTTTCCTCAACTATATTTCAAAATTTTTGTCTTCCTAAACAAATAATTAATGCTATTTTTACCCCCTCAAAAAACAGGGCCTGCATGCACCATGAGAAAGCCCAAGAAAGATCACTGGGGATATGCAAAAACATGCTAACTGTGGAGAGAGCAGTCTGCAGGCTGACAGCTACCACAGTAATCCTTTCCAACACCTTCCCAGACAAAAAAAGGTTAGTGAATTGCTACCCTTAACGCTTCTGGTACTCACTTGGGTAGTACTATACCATATGTTCCTGGATCAAGAAGTATACTGCATCCCAGGAGAAAATGGCATAACAAGCACCAGGATGTTGCAGCTTCAGTAAATAGGAAATAACAAGAGGGTGGGTATGGAGACACCTGTCTGGAGAACCCAAGCAGCATCAGGGAACATGAGGTCTCAATATTGTCTGTAACCAGACTAACAATTAAACTTATGAGGCAAAACTAACAACCTAATTTTTAAAAAATAACCAACAGAGACCTAAAAAGCTAGTGGTCTTTGAACTTTTTAAGCAGGCAATAAATACTGAGTCGGAGCAAACAGAATGCATTATCCTTGTATTTGATTCCAAATGCAACTACAACTGAAAGCATACACAGTTCTGGTGTCCCATGTAAGTAAAAACTCTGACACACTGAATAACCATCAGGACTATCATAAATTATTAAAGTTACTGGGAGAGCTGACTTGCAGCAAGAAAACTCCGTTGGTCTAGATACTCCAAATACAGACAAAAGATAACCACTTGGCCTGCCCAAAAAGAATGAACAGAGAGCTCAAATGTGGTAAGAGGTATCTTCAGTCCAGCATTATGAGATTCAGTGAAGAGTCAAAGGCTGATACACACTAAGTACAACAGGCAGTTTTTTAAGTAGTGATTAACTCTGGGCAAACTGTTCCCATGGCTATGGTGAAGAATCCTTTATCACCAGAAGATAAATTCTCAGATCAATATCCGAGGAGAAACAAAAGTCCAGACAGAACAGAAACCATGGCAAATGCTATGGCTTGTGCTATACAACTGAGTAGTTAAGAATCTCCATCCTTCAGCTTTAAATTACCTACTAATTAATTGTCATATTGGAAAGTGAAGTGCAGTAGCATTTAGACAGCATTTACAGAGACATTTTTATATGCAACAGTTAAATACTAAGGAAACTTTGTCTCTCTGGATTATGTTCCAAAAAGTAATCAAGCATCTCAGGAAGATACCCATGAAAGCCTCCGAGATCTAAAGCACACCACCAAGATACTTGGAAATAAAGTTACATTACTTTATTATACGGAAACAAACTCTGCATTTTTCAATGAACCAAACTCATTGCTTTTTGTTTCATCATTCATTACAATACATATATAACAAATATAGTTTTACATTAAAAAGACATAGTTATGGTAATTTTTAGCAACCTTTTCACTTAGAAGGTTCATAAAGAACAAAGTAAGAGTATTAGGAGAAGCTAAAGCCCAAACAGATTCTTACTGAACAATTGGTTTTAAATACAAAATGACTGGGGAAAACTTTTGAATACTTATACACTCATAAAATTACTCCAGGCACATTACTTAGCTTAACAACCTACTGTCACTTCTCCAACATGAACAAAATCCATATTCATGAACTGGTGGGTTTTTTAAATGAGCCAGCAAGTGCATGTGTGCTCCCTCTAACCACATTTATCATTGCCTTGCTAAGCACAGAAATCACCATTCAAAAAGCTAGCAGCAAAATGAGCCAGTAATAAAAAAACCCAGATAAGGGCAAATGCCTGTTTCCGTGCTAGTGCCAGCTGCCACTTCTTTGCACTGCCTGAGAGCTAAGTGTGACATCTGGGTGAAAGGAAGACCACACTCTATTTTGACTGTCACTTCATTCCCTCTGGTGCAAGACTGCTGCTTAGCTCTGAAGAGCACTCGCAAATCCCAAATATACTGCCTGAGTGAAAATGCCCAAGTCTCATCTGTTTCAAACAGATTTTTCCTACGTTATCATCAGGCATCTTCTGCATTAGGTTAATATCCATTATATGAATTTAACGTCTGCATAGGCATAAGCAGCCCTGACACCATGTGACACAAGCAGCTGAGGAACAAAGAGCTTGGGTTACCTGCCTGGGAACAAGAGAAATGTCCATGGCAGTTCTCCAACCAGAATCCACACCCTCAAAGTGCAAAACAATTCCTTAACCACAAGACCATCCTTTTCAATTTTAGCCTGAGGTTCAAAGTTGTCTTCTTCCAAATGTTCCCTGCAAGCATCATCACTGAAGGGCAGAGAATGATGGATTTCTCAGCCTCTCTCTTACCTTGTTAAAATTCTTTATCTGACATTGCTGTTTGAAACACTTTCTGCATTCTCCCAACAGAGCTGGTTTAGAGGCAAAAGCTATTCAAACTAATCAGTCAGTCTGTCATTAAACCAGTTAGGTTTAATCAGCCACTAACTAAACAAAGAGAAAGTACACCTTAACTTAGATTTTCCTCCAAAGAAACTAGGGATATACATTTTAAAAGATTGATTCATTTCTTTTTACTTTCGTTTGTTTTTTAAGTGAGCATTCATGATACTTAAGGGGGAGAAGTTTCAACAGCAAAATGTGAAGGAAGGAGAGGAAGAAAAAAGAAAGCTTACATTTTGATGTGATTATTTTTGCTACATAGATTTTAGGATTAAGAAAACAGATTAGTGCCTTAATCCAAAACACTAATAACTGACTGAATTTACTAATAACTGACTTTTTGGCATTCTAAATTCCAAGTTTATTTAAGAGTAATGACATACGTCTTGATTTCAATAATGCAAAATATGCAGCTACTGAGTGTTTGGCACAGGAAACATCATTTGCTCCAAAGAACTAAAATAAGCTGGGTTTAGGTAGATTTCTTCCTTTTCACATTGCCTCTTACTACGAAGAGAGTCTACAAGTGAAGGGACAACACAGTCTTCAGCAAAATCTATTTAGCAAGTAAAATCTTTAATAGAATGTTAGCACCATATTATTAAAATGCCTTGAAATTTAAAGGTTTCCACAATTCCTAACAAATTATAAGCAAGGTTCCAAAATTCAAGGAGGAGATGTCCAACAACAGGAGAAACAATATTTTGCATCTCCAGTTCCTAAAAAGGGAGTCTCCCCATTCACATACTCTGCAAATAGATCCTGGAGAGTATTACAAGACTACACAAAGCCCTGCATAGACATGCCACAGAATCACACTAAGACGAAAAAATACGCAGTGGAGGACCTGGTGTTAATCTGATTCCAGTAAGAACACAAAAAATTCCCATTTCAACAAACTTTGCAAACATTAAGTAAACACATGGCTATTTTCTCCTTCTCAGATACTGTCTACTGGTAGAATCCTGACAGTGTAGTATATTGTTATATCAAAAAAAAAAGCCCCAGTTAACTTCTCTAGGACAGACTTCCATCTCAGCAGCTATATAGGTATATGTATACAACCACAGTCTTATAGTTTGTTCAGTAACCATGTACTAACTTTTTATACTAGAAAATGCCCCAATCCATTGCTCGAACAACTTGAGGTACCACTGAAGAACTGGGAAATACTAGAGGTGCTCACTACCCCAAAACTCCACAAGCAGATGTGTCAATCACAAAATTCTGTGAAAAACTCGTTAGCTAATACAGAAAGAGGGAGAGGGAGGTTATTACTGTGTTTGAAGATACCTTTGTCAATTTTTCTGAGAGGTCATAATCTGTCACTCTGGAATATATATATAAATTTTAAAAAATAATTATAAAAAAGTTACAGACAGATTTTTGTGCTACAGCACAATACAGTGCTGACATATTTTGTCACCATACATAGAAAACTCTCTGTAAACAGTAACAGCTGCAGTCAGAGCAGCAAAAGCTCTGGGAGCCAGTGAAATCAGCCCCTAAAGTGGCACTAAAATCTGATGGCTCTTCTGGCAGTATCCTATCTGCTGCCTGGGACACTGGTAATAAGAAAGGGTCTTTCTGTTGTGGCAGGAGTCAGACTGCAACTCTTCTGTGCAACTACACAAGAAACAAGATTACACTACAGCACTGGAGAGCCTGATAAAGATCCTGAATGCAAAAAATCCCCAGACTGCCCCAAAGTACACTTTTTGTTGACCTACAGGGAATGTAGCTAATCCCCAAAAGAAGTCTGGCGGTGCCTGACAAGAAGTCAGGCATGATTCATGCAGGCTGGTAACACAATATGTTTCCCAACTGAGAGAAGAAACAGGAGTAGGCCAAAATAATGCTTTAGAAAACACCTGGGCTACAGAACAACTTACACAGAGCAGTTCAGCTCAGAAAAGCAACAACATACATCAGCTAGGGCTCCATTTATCGTTGTTACAAACCCAAATTTAAGTCCCGGCTCAAATGCAGATGATACAGGACTTTCTACACGCTTGCAGGATAAAACCCTACAAGTGTAAGTACTAAGTATTTTCAGGGAAAAAGCGAAGAGAGGGAGGTCGACATCGAGAATTTCCCACTACCTTCGGCAAATGGGGGTTTTAAGATTTTTTACATTTTGCCAATCTACACAAAAGACAGGATAGTAACATCATAGGCAGTAAGTATTTCAATAATTTCAAATTAATTAATGAAAAACAGGTCTTGCGTTGACATGAGATGACACTACAGAGACATATTTGTCATCGACTCCACATAACTCCTGCTTAAAATACAAGCTCTACCCTCCCATACACATGTAACAAGTAAATCCCAACAGAAATTATTCGTAACAGTACTTCAATTGACAACGCAATTACTCGTAATTTCATAGTGAAGACAGCCAGATGCCCTGATGTCTCAGACCAGACACAAGTGTTCTTATGTCAAAGACTCTGGTCCAGATTAAGCTCCACTCTCTGTATCCATACCTGAATAAATCCACAGAAAGTTACAGACTTAAGTGGAGATGCTCCAAATGCCCAGGCCCCTTCCCACCTTTATCACACAGCAAACTGCCTCAAAACAACCAAACAAAAAACTGCAGTTTCCTTCTCCGTGTCATACAGGTGAGGAATCACCTCACTAATTTCAAGATCAGGTTGTTCCTGGTCTTCTAGATCAGAACAAATAGATTTCTTTAGTAACAAACAACAAACCCTCGGAAATTCTCAAAGTAAGAAGTAATGCAGCTATCCAGATTGACTGATTTTGAGACCTTCAATTACTTCAGTTAATGCTTATAAATGATGTGTTATGCTTCAGTAATCATATTCAGTTGCCTCATCCAAAACCAGACTATCTTGCATATGCCTGCTAAAGGAACATTTATTCAGAAGTGACACTACTTTATTATAATTCAAATTACAGTAATTGCTTCAGACTTGTAAGGGCTATTCTCCACACTAAGTGTTGGATAACCTAGGAAAGCCTTTCAACTTCAATACCACACGGCAAGAGCTAACATTAAATACATTTAAATTATTTAAGCTAATGGATAAGGAGCTTTAAAGAAGAACATTCTGAATCCATAAGTGAACTCTGTCAGTTTTTGCTTTATTTTTCCATTTTATTTATATTCATGCCATCTGGTTGTATTGATCATGCAGTTAAACAATCTTGTGTTTTTTCAAATGAAGTAAATTCAAAACTAATTTGTCTGCTAACAAATACACTGCAGGTGCCAACTATGAAGTCACTTACAGACTGTTACAGAATGAGCTCCAACTCACAGTAAACACATTCCATAACAAATATCCAGAAGGCCAAATGGACAACCATGCTCAAACCCATGGATCATTACTCATTTATTGAACATTATACAATAAGACCAACTTCTGTGAGCCTCAAGTTTCAACTGATCTGTTTAGAACTTGTATCAAATTCCACATCCCAAACCACAGCTACACACATCAACAGAATGGAGTAAGTGAACAAACTAAAAAAGTTACTTATCCTAAAAGCTCTGTGTCACCATAAACCACTTGCTCAAAAAGCCAGACTTACAGAAAATAAAATTGGCAATTGACAAAGCAGCATTAAATAAAGCACAATAAAGCAGCATTAAAAGAGACTGCTAAAAGCAAACCAACATTAATTTCCAAGCGCTGTGGTAGAACTGTTTAAGTGACATTTGTCTTTCTTCCATAATGTTCTCAAGTAAAATTTCTTTAATATGCACAAACTATACATGCCATTTCCAGCTGTTAGCCTTATCAAAAATTTAATCTGTTTCCAAATACAAAAACCAGGCAGCTTTAGACCCAAAGATTTATAAGCAATAACCTCTATTTTGTAATTTCAGAATACAACCCCTAAAATCACACACAGAAAAAGGAGCTACTGTCTCTACAAAAAGAGATGGTGTCAGGGACAAAAAAGGGGGAAGGGAGGCTTTTAATTTTTTGTCATGGATTTCAGTCCTACATTTTAGGTATCAAAATTTGTGTGTTTTTTAAACTACAAGAGAACTAAATACACCAACAAATAGTCTAATGTGCATCTAGAACAGAACTACTGTAACCAAATGATAGTAAAGGGCCTTCTCTATGTCTATGCTGAAGTAGTCAAGTTTAATGGAAATGAGTGTGTCTCCAGTTCACACCAAACTTGTCCATTGTAATTTATAGCTGGTACACCTACGCATGGCCTCCAGCATATGGAATTAGACCAGCTCCTGAAATTCTTCAGGAAGTAATGCTACAGTAGTCCTAGCACTAATTCAGACACACACGAGTCAGCACCAGAGTATCACTGGCATTTACAAAACTCTGTCACTCATAAACGCTTTAAATTTACTGTCAGAACATCAAGATTTCAGCCATTCCCGTGTTCTTATTGCTTGGGATCACCTAATATAAGTACCAGCAGGTACTTACCAGCAGTCTTTTTGTTTGTTTTTTTTAAAGGTCTGTTAGGAGCTTTATAACTAGTCCTGTACTTGTTCTCGCCATGGCATTTTCTTCTCTTTAACATCACCACAGTGATGCATTATATTTAAAAGCTGAGTTTTGGACACACATCTTCATCCACTAAAAGGAAAACGTTGAGTAACAACAACTAATACGAATCTTCTCTCATGCTTTCAACAGATTCCAATACAGCACGATTAACTCCACGGTCTGGCTCCAAATCTGTAAAAATTCTGCACTACAACTAGACCAAAACCAGACCTTCCTAGGGACTTCCACAGATGCACGTCAGCTTGTCCACGCCCAACAAATTGCAGGACCCGGGCCTGTCACCATATCACCATAAATTAGGACTTGTCAAACAGGTAGGACATAGCAACCTAAGTTATTTTATTGAACACAAAGGTAACTGTTTCCGCTGTCCCACCCCATAACAAAAAAATAATAGTAAAAATCACAAGGATGGCATTTTCCCCCATTTATTTTGGGAGACTCTCAGTTTTTCCTTCTTCAGTTATCCAAGCTAACTTCACAGGAGACGGAGACTAAGGTGATAGAAAAAGGAGCTGAAAAACGCCCCCCCGTCACGCAGGGACAGCACCATGTGCAGCCTCAGCCCTCCCCTGCCCCCGCCCGCACCTGCGGCGGCCGCGCCGGGGGACACCGCTCCGACCCTGCGCCGGGCCACCTCCCCGCCCGCCCCGATGCCAAACTCGGCTGCGAAAATAAACAAGTCAAACAAAAGGAAGGAGTGCGGGCGCAAAGGGGAATGGAGCCCGGCCTCGGGGCGCGGCGGCCGGGGAGGGTTGGGGTCGGGTCGGGCGGCAGCACCGGTGGCCCGGGCACCATCTTGGGGGCGGCCGGGGGCGAGGACGCGGCCCCGCAGCGCCGCCGGGGGCCGGCCCGGCGCTTTACCTGCTCTGCCAGCCCTGCAGGAGGTTGGTGTATTTGCTGA
>VZRO01007835.1:155696-185344 GCA_013397915.1 Daphoenositta chrysoptera
GGGGCCGCGCAGGGGCGGGGGCCGCACACGCACACGCGGAGGCACAGGGCGAACGGGGAGAGGCACAGCACGCACGCGGACTGCATGGTGCCCGCGGCCGGCACACACGCGCACACGCCGTGCGACACGGGGAGCGACCCCAAAGGACACGGTGCCCGGGTGTGGGGCGGGCGTGCAGACCCACGCGTGTGGCGGGGCAGAGCGCACACCGAGACCGCCTCCGGCCCCGGCGGCCGCACCGCGCCCCCCGTGACGCGCCCGCCACATGACACGCACTCACCCGGGACGGCGGCGGACCGCGGGCTGCCCGCGCCACACAGCGTGTGGCAGACGCTCGCACGAGCTGTGCCCCGTCACCACCGAGCGTGACGCCGAGGAGGTGACCGTCCGTGGCACGGAGCACCAGCAGCACAGCTGTGCCCGCGCTCATGAGGCAGGTGGTGTGCCCAGCACTCGGGAACACAATATGCTCAACCCACAGCAGGTAGTGTGTATCACGGCAGTCATGTCATTCATCCAGGCTTTTCAAAAAAATATCATTACAAGCCCACATCTCTTGAAAGGAGAGGATGTAACCTCAAGACCACTATAACAAGCTAAGCAGATCCTGTACAGTCAGCCCAGACACGCGAATCACTTCTATGGCCATCCTTGCTGCCTTAGACAAGTGCCTCAGTTATGTTACAATGTGTATCTTCCCAGCATACCAGAAATGGAACTATTCTTCTTGTCATTTTATAATTGTGGGTCTGAAATGTAGAGGAGACTCGGAGAGTCTTTGCAAAGTGTAAACTGAGCCTTAGCTCTTGTGCTTTAGCCCTGTGGAAAGTTTCACCAGTCCTTTGTACTAGAGATTTTTTTGAGTGTACTGATAGATACTGTTCTGTATCATGTCTTCCCTGTGTTCTGCACCTCAGAAGCTACTCAAACTATCCAAATCCACACACATTTAGATATGTACATTCCCCATACAAATCAGGACAGAGAGGAGGGATCCTAACTTAGATTCTCCCAGTTTTCTTTCTGAAAAATCCGACCATATGTGTTGTGGTTGGGTAGCTGAAATGTTGGGCAACCCGATCATGAATTTTGGGTGGTTAAACTTCTCATGTTGTAGTTAAATACTAAGGAACTGCAGTCTGGAAACTTGAATTTTAATGTTTCATTGGTGGGACATGTAACTCACAACTCTTGCAGTACAGACAAAGATTAAGAACTTGGTTATTTTTTAAAACAAAGTATTTTAGAGTAACTATTTTTCCAAGTCTGTTACTTGAGATGTTCATGTAAAATTCCCCAAATATTGTTTACTATGGAAAGAAACTCCATTACCACAACCTGAAAATCCTCATTCTTAGGCTCAACTCCACTTCCGATGACCACAGTTTTCAGGAAACATGGGAATGAACAAGGAATGCTCTTTCAGAGCCTCAGATCCTGCTTGCTGGAGATGAGACCCCTTCATTTGTCTTCATAATGTTACAATGACAGGCTGAAATTGGGGAACAATATGCTTTAATTTACTATGTCACCACATCACTGCAACACATTACATGCGTATGTTCTACAACATAGGTAATGAATGTAATATTTTCTGCCTTCCACAGAATTCATTGGAAGATAATTCTGTCAGGAAAAGAAGCCACCTTACACAAGAATAGAGAAGCCTCTCCATACCTTTCTGTACAATAAAACTCAAGTAACAATGGTGCACTCATCAGGAAGTTTCTGAAATAAAAGGGGTAACAGGTTGTAAGTATATTATGTCCCAGCAGAGTTTTGCCAAATCATAAAACATGCTTCACTGCTGAAAGAAGGATTGCTCTGATGTGTAACATAAGAAGTCCTCTTGTAGGTTATAAACTAGTTAGTAGATGGGAAACAAAATACAGGAATAAATGGTCACTTCTCAAATAGAGAGAAACCACTGTGAGTTGGGTTCTGTGTTGTTTAGTATCTTCTTAAATCAGAATCCCTTCATTTGCTTATAGTTAAAACTAGAATCAAATGCGAAAAAATCGCAGAAGGATCTCACAGTAGTGACTAAATCACTGATAAAATGGCACCTGAAATTTAATCTTGCTAAAAACCAAAGTAAAGCACATGGGGAGAAAATAGCTTTTACTATGCAGGCATGATGATCTATAAATTAGCTATAGCCTCTCAGGCAACAGATCTTGGAGACATTTTAAATAGTCCTCTGAAAACTCCATCTCAGTCAGTGTTCAAGGGTAATCAAACAAACAGCTGTGATCAGCTCATTAGGAAAAACAGAAATAACAGCTTGCTGCTATATAAATCCATAGTACAGTCAGTATCTATATAACCCTGCATTTATAATATTCCTTCAAAAAGGACGGAGTAGAATGAGAAAAGTGTAAATCCCAGCTTTTATATGAAGTGAGAGCTCATTGAGCAGGGTTTTCAGTTGAAAAAGAAACAACCAATGTATAAAATGATATTCAGGTTAATAGGAGTCATTCTTCACTGTTTCTCATGACACAAGAACTATGGGGCAACTGATTTAAAACAAGCACAAGAAACTATTTTCTCATATGATTTACACTCATAAAATTAATTTTTATTGAGATGGTTTTGGATACTAAACATCTAGAAGGATTAAAAAGCCAATCGTTCTTGAAGAACCTTTAAATAAGGTTGGCCAAAGTATTTTGGGTGTATATGAAGTTCAGAAAGGCTCTAAACTTCTGAACCTCGAAGACTGTTTTTACTTTACTGATTAATTAATCCCTGCCCTGTTCTTAGTCTTTCTCTAAACACCGACTTGTGGAAGGAATAAAGAGCTGGACTAGAAAGAGTCCAGTTTGGTTTAACCTATGGTATAGATTTTCAAATATTAAGGATTCCTTCTTCTTGGTCAACTAATGGTGGTTTTGAGTCAAACATTGTCACAATATGCAACTTTTATATTTTATTGAAGCAAAAGAACACGTCATTCTTCTCATCCCTTTCCCCTTCCTAGTTTGTACATATTGCAACCTGGCAGAGCTGGACAACCTTTCATAGCAATCTTGATATGAGTGAGCTCCTAACCCCATTTGTTTTAAGTTATTAATGCTCTTTAAAATGACTGAACCTGTATTTATTTTACTAGCTAATGGTTTGTCCCAGCAGAGTTAGAGTTCAGGGTAATACACACTTAGTGTGATGCAATACCACATGATGTATGTTTTGTTACAAGTATTCTTAATTAGCTATTTATTAATGCAACCTGCCTGATGAAGGTTCACACTGTTTCCAAGGTAACACAGCTGCTATGTTACAGTCCTCCTTTTGAATGTTACTTTCACTCTCTGACCAAATCAAAATTTTACTTCTTTTATTAAGAATCCAAAAGAATCAAAATAACTCCTTATTTATCCCACCTTGTAGAAAACAAAACATCTGGTAAGATAAATTCAGTACTCTTTGCTCTTATCAGGAAACGGAGACCTTTCTCTGTCCTTTGCTAAACTACACAGTAGCTTCTAGAACAAGGTCAGCTCATAATCCATTTGCTAATTTATGTTTCCTGGTCACGTTGGTTTGGGTTTCTCTACCTTTTTAACACTCTAATAGTAAACAGTTTTCTCAAATTACTTTCCATTTTCTTTTTATCTCCTTCCACCACCAGATTTCCACACAACTTCTCACCATCACAATCATATGGAGAAATTTAGGATTATGGTCTGCAGAAACGATTTCTGCCCAGCCTACCTTCAAGTATTGAACGTATTCCATGGAAATGCCCCAAGACTTGCTCAGTTTTACTATCTCTGCCTTCTTGCCCTGCAGAGTCCTTCTCAGACACTGCTTCATTTTGCATGAGCTTTGGAGACTAAGTCCATCAGTCACTAAAGTGTAGGCAATACTTATGACAAAAGCATACCACTGTGCACTACTTTCCCCACTGTCTATAGACAGCACCAGAATGACTCGGACATTATCCCTAAAGTTCATCTCATGCCATGGTAACACCTGCACCAAGCCTACTGTCCCTAAGGCTTCCCAGCTGTCCACAGCAGCTGCAAGAGAGTGAATGCAGCAGGTGGAACAGTGTGCAGCAGCACGTCCTCCAGTCCTTCCTTAGATTCAGTGTCGTAGGTTCCTGGACTTGAAGGTTTAAAGCAGTGACTCTCTAATCTGGCTTTTTAAATAACACAGTACAAGAACTGTAATATTCTCTCTTATATAATTGTTTTACTTAGAATTAACCAGCACATCATCCATGAGTAGCAGGCTTCTGACCTTAGGAGTTTGAGAACGCAGAGAATCAGCCACTAACTTTGCAGTCTGCCACTGCTAGCATTAGCTTTGCTGAGCCAGTATCCATCTTATCCCCCCTCCCTGGTGGCTGTAAGCCTGCAATGTATGCCAAATATGCTGCTTTGCCACACTTCATCCTGTTCTTAGCAGCTTCTCATCCACCAGCATAACCACCCGTCTAAACCTCACTTAACTCCAAGCTGGTGACAGGGAAACAGCCAAGAGAGACATGGCATATGGCAGAGAGTACCCAAACCACCTTTACTGCCAGAAACACCTGAGCCCAGGAGACAGACACTTGCCTGCAGGTTAATATACTCCACCACAAGGCATTGCACGTGGGCTGAGGCTTCTGCTGTCACAGCCACAGTTAACTCAGCTACAGTGCACTGTAATTTGCAGGTTAGACCAGTTCAAACAAAACTTGATCAAAATGGGTGATCCTCTGGAATACAAACTTTGGGATGATTAGCTGGAGCAAATATTATGCATGTTATATATATATATTTGCACTGGATGTCATTAAATGTGCATGAGGAAGTGATGTGTACAATAACCATGATGAAAGGTATTTTCTGCATGGCTAGAATCAACCCTTTGAACTGCAATGGGAAACAAATAGGAAGCCAGTACATAAAGAAACTAAGTGAGCATAAAAAGCTAAGTAAGCACAAATATCACTTATGCTATATATTGTGTATTTTAGCTAGTGAAAATAGCTTTATTCCATGGCAGCTCATCTTTGAACAATTTTTATAGGCAGTCACAAATACAGTTCTTTAAAATAAATTCATTCATACACTGAGGCCAGAAGAAAACACCGAGATTATCCAGCATAACCAGCTGAATAACAAACCTTGAATAATAAACCTTTTTGGTTTGATGTGGAATTACAGATAAATGTCGATATACCAAATCTTAACAGTCTGCAGGCATTTTTACTGCCCATTTTTCTAGCTCTGTGGTAAAATATTTAGGGATTTGAAAAGTATACTAGCCCACTAAAGGTCAAATTCAGATTCAAGACCAAACTGAGGTTACTCAGTGTTGCTCTCATATCTCAAACCAGTGCTAAAGCTCTCTTTTATCCTCCCTTTTTGAAGAGCTGACTGGTTCCAGTGGAATCTGTCGTATTTCAAAATTTATTTTTCTTCAGGCATGAGGCCATATATCAGTGTAATACCATCCAGCTTGGTGTCCATCCGCTTTCTAAATGAGACATCTATGCACCTGTAATCTTACGCCTAAACTGCAAAACCATTTGCACATCCAAAAAGTGTTGCTATAGAGCATTTATACTGCAGAGTGTGTATTTATTGATAAAACAATGCTAGTTTGTGCTGCTTGGGCTCTGGTCTCATACTCCAGCACCAACAGCAATTTGTGTAGTTGTTTGATATCAGCAAGAGTATCTTACAGACTAAAAACAAGTCTCATTCAAATTAGGTGATGTTAGAATCCACCACACAATGGGATGACAGTCACAAAAAAAATAAAAGGAAAGAACTATGCACTAGAAATCAAAACCAAAACACAAACGACTAAGATTTTTTGGCACTGAGAAAAGGAGGAAAAGTTCAGTCAATAAAATTTTCTAACACCTACTTATGCAGAAACTACTTTTGATTACTAATTTCAGTATCAATTCTGCAAGCAGATTCATCTACAGAAACCAAATAAAACAAATAAAATTTCCTAATGTGACATGACTGCCTCCTTTTTTACCTATCTTTGACTTTTGAAAGCCTGTTCTGCAAAATAGAATGTGCATTCATACATGGTTTGATATAAGAGTATTTGCCATGATTTCAAAGGTAGAAAAAAATGCTAAGTTTTTAGAATAAGCATAGTATAAGTTCAGGAAACAGCCATTTTTCAGTTTAACTTTTCCTGACCTTGGTCTTTTCCATAGAGGATGCCTGGAACAGGCACTCCTTAGATAAAGTTCCACAAATCCAGACATTCTAAACTCTGAGCTCTGCCAGTTTCAATCAATCATAAACTTCTCCCTACTATACTGTGTTACAGCCTAAAAACAGGGCTATACTTTCAGAAAATGATGTAACATTAAAGTTACGAAAGTTGATAAAACAGATTACAGATGCTAGCAACCTGAAATGACAATGAGAGGAAGAATCTAAAGGTTTGCACACACAGACAATTTTCTTCCTACTTTATAAGCTACACAAGAGACTGGAGAAATTTGTTTTATTTTTCTGACATCCCGTTTGTATGAAATGAAGGACAAATGTTTAATCTTACTCTCCTGTTGGGGAAAAATAGGAAACAATTCTGGGGGACCTTGAAATCCTGATCAGGAGAGGTCAGCCCCTAACTGACAAGAAAGGCATTGGATCTCTAAAATAATCTCATAAATATTTGAAACTGTCGTCAGAAATGAAAATTTAAACAAACAATATAACAAAGCTTTGAATGGTCTCAATAAAAACTTTCCCTGTCCAAATATGTTCTCCATAGACTTTTCAAAACGCTTAATGAAAAACAAGTAGAAAGGATCTGAAGTTTTAGTATAAATATCAAATGGAACAGGAAAAGTCTTCAAAAGATCATGCACCACTTTTTTTCCCTTTTTCTTTTTTTTTTTTACAAAACGAATTGAACAAAATCATCACCTAAAAGCTATAAATAAGCTCATACACACCATGTGCTTCATAAACTAGAATAGGGTCTTATTATGGGAAAACACAGCCCATACTAATTTAATCTGTTCCCAGGTTCCTTCATGTCAGAAATAAAATTTGTACTGCTTTTAATAGAGAAGGGGATAGAATTGTATTGCTGACCAGAAAAATGGGATTTATTGGCAGAAACAAAGACAAGAATCAGTCAGTTTGAAAGAGCTTTAGATATTCATATAGCTTTGCCAACAACACTGAAGTCTGCCACACCACATTCAGAACACCAGCAAGGTCTTTGGCAGTTGCTATGGCCTTATTTTTGCCAGCAAGTTCTGTTCTAACCAAGTTTGGACAACACTTCTGATAGCAACAAAAGCGGCTGGTCTACTTCAGAAATCCCAGTGGAGAGGGAGCTGCTCCAGTGTCAGCCTAAGAGGGTAATGGGGAGTTTGCCAAAAAAGGCTAGGTTAGATGAAGTCTTCAGAGGCTACACATAAACCAAACGTGTCAAAATGCTGGCAGTTAACTGCCAGGAAGTTTATAACCCAGGGAGAAAGAGAGGACAAGTCGCCTGACATAACCACAGCATTTTCCACTTTCATAGAGTTTCAGCAGGAAAACTGATGCTGTTTGATGATGCAGTGCACCAGAAATAAGTCAGAGGCCATCACCCAAAGGCAAGTGTTTCAGAGTAATTTGAATCTTAGGAAAATATTACAAGAGGAAACATATGTAAGAAAACCAACCCAAGCCATCATACAAAAAAGAGAAGGTTTTAAGGGAAAAAAGAGTATTGTCTGCATGAAAGTAAGCTGATGAGCTGATGTCACAGGTTTTAAGATTGTTTTTCTTTAGTTTGGTAGTTTTGAGGGAAAATAACACTCCTATTGACACAAATTTTATGCATAACAATTCTGACACATTCCTTGTGCTCAAGTATATTTTCTTCACAAAGGATAGAAACTGTGTTTGTGCATTCAGAGGTACAAATGGCCTTATTAATTAATAAATATAGGGGGAAAAAAATCCATGAAAATTTCGTTCCACTTTGTTTTTTCCTAACATTTCCCTAGCATAAAACAAGCATAACTCTATGAGGTTGATTAAATACAGTATGTGTCCTTCAGGCTTGAATCGTGATAAAAGAAGAAAATAAAAGTGAATGAAAGGTAGAAAAATACTGTTGTATCAGCCTCTCTCTCAGGAAAATTCTCCACTTTAGTTCAAGACAAAGGTTACCAATTTCTTATTTGGCGAAGAGCAGTTTGCTTCAACCAAAACAAGGGCAATGGAAATAAACAGTGGAAGTTTACAGAAAAAGGATGAATTGCCATTTGTAACATAGAACCAAGGCAGTAAATTTTTCATTTACAATCTTTAACACAATGCAATTAATGTTTCTCCCTTGGAGAATAAAGTTCTATTTTTCTCATGAGCTGCCCTTAGCTCTCCAGGAATACACTCATGGAAGGACTGACCAGGAAGCACACAGCTTCCTGTTTCACTGGTTACTGAACTTCCTGTGCATTCGTGAAATGTTAGTGGCACCCTTTGGGAAGAGCTCTGCCTCTGAAAATTTGTGCTACATAATGTAGAAGATAAAGAAATTCAAACCTAACTAGAATCAAAGCACTTAATGTAGTTGATCTCTGCTATGCATCCTGTTTCCTAGAGTCTACTTAATGTCACATAACATCAGAAATAAAATCAAAATATAGATTCTAAAGGTTTAAGCCAAGCTCTTACTCTCTAGAAATCCAGCAGAAAATGAAAGGAAGTTCAAACACTGTTATACAGTTTACACAAAAGCAAGAGGTATCATTAAAAGTAAAAATGACATTGAGAAGGTCACCTTTTTATAGTGGCTGGTGCTGAAATACATGGTATGTTTAGGCATCTCTTGTTAATACAGATCAAAGGAGGCAGTGAAACTGCAGCACAGAAATGTGAGATGCAAAATTGTGGTTTTATCTATCGTACATTAGGGTATCTGTGGCTGAATCAAAACTGGAGAATAAAATTTGTTTTCTCACGAAGGAAAAGAATATTGAAATGCAGGGCACAATAAAAAAGCTTCAGAAAGAGCTTAAAAGACTGGCAGATTTAGAATTAAATCTGGGCACATTATTTAGACCTAGCTCAAGATCTACTCAGTCCAGAGCAAGGCTTCTAGCAGATGGATGGCAATGTAACTCAGCAGACATGACTGAAAATTCAAAATGTCAGTAAAAAGGACAACTCGGGTATGAAGCTCAGCTCTGCAGGGTACTAAGGAATATGCTTACAAAGCTCAAAATCAAAGTCAAACAAAATACCACATGAAGCCTTACATTCTGTGATAGCCAGCACAATCTAGGAAAATATGTCACAAAATACATGTAGGAAGAAGCGAAACATCTAATACATTATGTCATTTTGCAAGGGTGCTCCAGCAGAGTGCATAACATCGAAAAGGAGACAATGAGGGCCTCATTAAATCTGATTAATTCCTCACAGGAGTTCTACCAGGAGATGAATGGACTTCCAGCTAGAAAGCAAATGGGAAATGTATTGCTTAGTGCAGCAGTGTCCGGCTTAAAACTAATGTGTTGCCAGAACTGCAGAGTTTCTAATAAAAAGCTACTAATCATAGAAGTTAAGCAATAGGACCTAGACTTCACAGTAGTTAGCTTTCCCCACATAATAAATTAATTAGGTTATATTTCTATAAATTATAACAGTGTCAAAGGAAAGAAAAGCCCCAACTTTCGTATTTAAAGTAATTAATAAACTTGGTCTTACTAAGGCGGCCATGCTCAGATGCAAAGGCAAAGTAAAATAATTCAGAGTTTTATGAAGACATCTTCCTGGATAAGTATAAAAGTCCTCACAGAGTATTGAAAAGAGCTGGAAAAGTTTAAAAACTTCAGATTTCATGCCTCCGATTCTATGCCCCTTGACCAACCATAGCATGTGAAGAGAACCTGAATGCATTATTTTGGGAGTCACAGAGCAAACAGAAGAACCCAAAGAGCAAACACATTTCAGCGTTATAGAAAAAATATTCCACTTAGGCATGGATTCCAAAGAATTCAGCAAATATTTAAAAAAGAAACATGTTCCATTTCCTCAAAAGGAAAGAACACTCAGGGAATGTGGCTAATGCCAAGGATTTTTCTTCACTGAATGTGTTCACAAAATTGTCTGGATGTATCTGCAATAGCCTATCCTACAAAGCTTATATATTTCACTCTTCCTTGTGAGTAAAGGCTAAATTGTATTTTTCTTTAATCCAATATTCTGATTAAATTTCCAAGGTTTAAAGGTGCAAGAAAATGCCCAGTTAATGTGGTAATTAATGACTAGAAAGCCAGCTTTCTATTACATTATAATTTGGACAGCTCACACACTTCAGAAGACTTCTAATTGCGTTACTGCTGATGAATCTTGAATGGTCAAAGCTTGTGTGTGTGGTGCACATTTTACTGCCCTCAAGGCCAACACACTAAACAGTTTAAAACATTCAAATAAATACTCTTGCAAACTTGAAAGCTAAGCCATAAACTGCTAAGTTCACTGTTATTACAGCAGATTAATTCATCATGCCATGGAGTTTATGGGTGCACAGACAAAAAAATGACAACGCATCCTCTCTGCTAACAGCAAATCTGAGAATCTGAATGGCCATGAGAACTGATAACATTTCTTCTGAAAGATGCAGCAAGTTATATAGCAGTTAAGAAAATAAATAAAAATAACAAGAGGTTTCCTTATCTACTGAGTTAATTTATTCTTCAATCCAAATGTTTTCTACACCATCTTGGTATCCATTCTTATGTATTAGGTATAAATGAGAATACCAAAGCAGAGGAGACAAGTTTGCAGAGATGAGGATAACTAGAGAGAGGATAATCCCTTTGTGCTAATAATAGAAAAGAATTTTCCTTTTTAAACAAATGGACACAAATTAGGCTATCAAACAGTGCTAAAACCTCTATATAAAATCATAATTATTTTCTTTTGAGACAGTACTTCGTAGCATGGTGTTGATTCGCAAAGTGAATTTATGTAAATGAAAGTGGATTTATCCCTTACCTTCTACTGAAGACATCCACTGATATTTACTGATATCTGGTGTTATCTATTGATATCTATCTACTGATATTTACTGGGTTTATTTCCTATCATTAGTGACCAAAACTCAGCCCTTCCTCACCCTATTTATTAATCAACATGATTGCATCTCCTAATCTCAGAATTTATGCCTGCACAACCCTATCTACAACAAATAAGTTGCATGAGCTTTGGAGATGAATACTTCAAGTTCTATAACATTATTCTAGGTCTGAAAAGCACATTAGTACACATACGCATTATAAACAATGAAGTTTTTCTATCCAAAATTAAAGAGCAGGCTGCCCAGGCAAGTGGCAAGTCACCATCCCTGGAGTTACGTAAAAGGCATATAGACGTGGTGCTTGGGGACATGGGTTAGTCATGGTCTTGGCAGTGGACTCGGTGATCCTAGAGACCTTTTCCAACCTAAATGATTCTATGATTCTAAGAAAATCAGTACTAGTGGTGAGATTGTTAACATCACCCTAGTTCACGGTTATTTTTCTAAACACTTGCAGGTGGTTTTTTTTTTTCTGTTTCTTCTCCCACACCCAAGTAACAAGCTGAGGCATCACTCAGGAATTTGGAATTCAGAGCTTTTTTGGAAATACCTCTGTTGAGCAGGGACCTGCTCAAAGTTAGCTGCTAAAACCTATGAAGCTATCCATAAACTACAGATCTTTAGATTTTAGATTTTGCTAATGAAGGACATCCCAGTCTTTCTTAAACATAAAGGTTGGAGAGTCAAATTAAGTCCAAAGTGGGATATTAATTCAACCCAATCATTAACTTTAAGAATTGCAATAAAAAGTGACATGTTTACTGGCTGTAAACTTCACTTTGTACCCCATCTTGTTCAGAAACATTTGGTCTAATGCTTCCTCTGTCTCTTGTCTTTTGCTCTGTCAGTTTGCATACAAACTCTGTAAACAAATCAAGTCCCCATATGTTTGAACTTCAGCTGCATGGGACAGGTTTATTACCAGGAAACAGCAACTCCCTCTAGTGCTAAAGGAGCTTCCTCCCTTACAGAACACTAAATTAATCTCCTGTGAAAGTTATTAATTGCTAATTAATGTTGTGTTCTTGTTATAAAATAGTATTCAAAAGTCTTTTCTCCTATTAGTGTGTTCTGTTGTATCCACTGACACAAGTGTGAACAGGAACTAAAATTTAATAGAAACAAAAATAACTTCTGTGTTTGCAAATTAGGACACTGTTGGACATTGATTTTTTTTTTTTTTGAAACACATGATGTTAAGCACACTGAAAAGCTTTGGTTTACATGCTCAAGCCCTATCAGACTGGTACTAAAGCTGGCTCACTGCCATCTTTGAAAACTGTTTCAGAACCCTGTGGCTTTTACAATTTGTGGCAAGTGTATGATTTCCAAGCAAACAACAACATTGAAATCAGTTACAGTTATTTCGGATGCTAAATTTGTCCTAGATGTTGATCTTCAGCAGGTTAATATGCATAGAATCTAGCACGGAATAACAAAGCAGAAAGTTGCAAGCCTTGTGGGAGTTTTTATCCTCTGAAGACAAGATAAATAGAAGTCCTATGCCCTTGAGTTACAAACTAGCTGCTGCAGATCAGTTCCACCCGGGGCATTCCATGCCGGCTTGGCGTGCTGATAGGCGGGTTTGGATGCTGCTGGTACTCTTAGACTGCACATGCTGTAGACAAAGGTTACTGGGGTTGTCACACTCAGTGCAGAGAGGCTTTGCCTACATTAGGATTGCACAGCTTGCTTTGTTTTCTGATGTGCAGCAACGGAACAGCACGAAATGAAGAGGTAAAGGCAAAAAACCAGCACAGTGCTAGGAAGAAATAAGGTTACAACTCATTAAAGGTGACCAGAGGCAGCAGGGAAGCTGTCCTGCCTCCATCACAGAGGGGGAGACTAGCCTGCAATGCTAGATCTGGCCTCCATCCTTGGCTAAGTTGTATGGGTGGAAAAGAATAGGAGATGGTGTTTATAGAAAAGATCTCACTAGAAACTCCCATTACAATGCTCCAAAATTAGATAATTACCTGATGTCCAAAAATAAGCAGTTTTAAACCCTTATAGGATCACTTACTACGACCTACTATCCAGAAAAAGATGAACACAGGAAACAAGCAGCTGCCCAGCTGTCTTTGGGTCAGAAGCTGAGGTGCAAGCTGTCCCACCTGCAGCATATGTTGTGGCCACTTACAAAGCAGACAAGCACAGGGCAATATCCATGCTCTGTACAGATCGAGAGCAGCAGGGTCTGTATCTGTATGCTGCAGTGTGGCAGAGTTCTGTACAGTGAAGCAGCTAAAATAGCACAAAGTCAGCATTCAAAGCATTAGGGTCTCTACAGAGCAAATAGAAGGGATGCAGACAGTGGGACCAAGAAATGACATGTCTATCCCAGTGCAACTACCAAGTGCAATTTGGCTTTCTTATTCCTGCAGCCTATTTTTTTTCCCCCTGGGATCACTGACACCCTGTGAGTCCCACATAGTAGAACTACAGTAGACTGTTTAGCTTTACACAACTGATATTTCACAACCTGGTGTTCATCAACCATTTTGGCTTGGTAGTCAGATCAAAGGCTCACACACTTCTTTCCTGCCATAAAAACACACGCATTATGAGAAGGTTACCTGAGATTTAACTAAGTAACCAGCCTGACTGCCCAGGTGGAGCCATGGGATAAGGTGATTCTCTTAAGTCTCCCAAGAATCTCTTAAGGCTATTGAAAATAGATTTCAGTATCTATTAGGTACTTTGTGGCTAATGAAACGCTGGCTGGAGTAGTTGCTGGAGTTTTTTACATTTTATATGAAAAGTTAGCAAGCTGCTTTTTACTAAATACTATATACAACAGTATAGATACAGATTTTGTTTATCCTACCTGATTTATTTTCAATTTAATCTCACATAATCATAGTACAAGGGAATAAAAAGATATTTTCACTTCCAGTCTTAAATAGTTCTGTAATTGGGAATTATTTTCCCTTTTTACATACCTTCCTTGCATGAATGAGTCATGTATTCATTCATTGTTACTTCATATGGTCCAAGTCCCTAATTCTGCATAATTTTACTCAAATAAGAGGGCTCTGTGGTTGCTTAAACAAGTAAAATCAGTTAGGAATACCAATAAACTGCCTTTCAGTGCAGCTGATCTTTGTCCTGTTGTTAGTCTCACTCCTCCCCTCAGCAATGCAGGATCAGCACAGGTGCAGCCACATAACAGAAAGGGCTGAGCTGAAATGCAGCTCCTGAGACAACGGATGGAGCGTGCATGGATGGAAACGTGCATCCTAGTCCCATTTGAGGCTTCTCACAGCTTTCTCCTGACCCAGCTGTTTACAAAGCAGCCTGATCCAACATTACACAGCTTTACCACACCGTGGTTACCTGCGAGCAGAGGCAGCCAAAGCCTGGCAGATGGGGAAGACGTTCCAGAGAAGGCTCATGGAAATGATGGTACAGATTGGTGGAGATAACTGAAGTCTGTGGGCCCACTGAGGGGGGGGCCCTCAGTGGAGGGCCAGCACTGAGTGCTGAGTTAAAATGCAGCTGAGTTAAAAGAGCAGCTGATTAAAATGTTCTGTAAAGACTTTTCTAGCTACTAATTTCCATTTAAAAATGGAGTACCCTTCTTACACTTTTTTCTCCTTGCTACATCAAATATTCACCAGTCCATGCACACCAAGGCTGTCATTTTGCTTAAAATGAACCCAGTTACTTTCTGATTTTAGTACTTTACATTGACTGTTTCATAGTGGATTCCTATTATTTATTGTTGCACAGTGTTTACATGATGAAAAACACATTCCATGGTTCTCAGTTCAGTTTCTCTTAAGAGACATGACAGTTCACTAATTTGCTCCAAAAAATGACAATGGCATATAACCAAATTTGAATGCAACAGAAAAAAAAAAAAATTTTGGAACTGCATACAATTTCACATAGTCTATGTCAATAAAAGCTATTAAGCAGTAACAAACCGACGTTCAGAGACAGCTATTGAGAGCATCAGCTAAGCATAGTATTGACTAGCAGGGACTGCTGGGCACAGTTACTTCAAAAAAAATCAGTCAATACATCTTCCTACAATAACTTTATCTGAATGTTTTCTTCAGGCTGCATAACGCTGAATATTTGATATATGAAGAGAAATGAAGACACATACAAAAGTCAACATTCCCTATGTTAATGAAAGTGCCTTTACTGTCTCAGTCCTTATTTTGGAAGTTCCAAAGTTCACATCTTGTGTTACTGAAAACTTGGGAAGAACTGGAACTATCTTATCAGAAACCTGCAAGTCTAGTTGCATGACAGTTAAAATTCATTCTAGATGTACTAATAGTCACTGGAGCACAGTAGAGAGAGATTCTAAGTGATCTGTCCCGATTCCAGATCATTGGACAGCACATCAGATTCCATTATGGCTGAGAGAACTGTGCAGTCATTTAGCTGTGCTTCCCACCTTGTGAATGTCGCTTACATCCATGAACTTATGATTCCATAATTCAACTGACCAGTCAGACACTTTTCATCTTGACCAGATAGAAGTAGTTTTCACTTCAAGTCCAGGTACTTCTTTACTCTCAGATCCTTCACTGCAACAACGTGCTTGTGCCAAGTTCTCCACCAGAGCTGCCCAGAGCCAGCATGATGATAGTGCACAGCACTGTAGCTAGCAATCCAAGAAACCAGTAGTAGTTAACCTCAGTGCTAAGACAATCCTGACTACTGCTGTTAGGAGCTTGCAAGCTCACTTAGAACTCTTTTACATGAAAATGTGGAGGCGATGATGCCAATGAATGTGCAGCAGATCTGCAGCCATCTGTGGCAGCACAGTCATAAACAAAGAAATACAAAACTTCCACTCAAGTTAAAGCAGAGTTTTCCTATTTGCGGCATTTTATGGATAATGAAGAAGACAGATGACAACATTTATGCTACATGGACAGTTTGTTTACCTAAAGAACCAGATTTTACCTAATTTTGCAGTTTACCTAAATTACCTAAATGCAGTTTACCTAAAGAAGGAGTTTTAATTAATTTGGCTTTTTTTTCCTCCCTTGATAATCCTTTTGCAGTTGGCAGACCACAGGAAGAAAAATGCCACATGATTAAATCCTTTTTTGTCTAATAAAAGTGATAAACAGTAAGTAATTTCAATTCTCTCCTCTTAAACTTAATTTATACTCTATATGTGCTTGATAATAGCTCTGTGCAGCTACCAGAACACAGTTCCATGGATTGAGGCTGCACAGCAGTGGGAAGCTCGTTTTAGAGTTCTATAAAAGATCCTGTCACTGCACTACCTGGAAGGCAGAGAAACTACTGAGCAAGAGTTATCCACGAAGCAGAACCCAATGATGAGTGCAGGACATAGCTGAAAGAAGCACCAGAGTAGAGGCACTAGTTAATCTCTAGCAGCTTTAAGGGTCACATCAGAGATGCTGATCTATGCATTGCAAATTTAAAACTTTATTAAAGCTGACTGTTAAACAGCAGGGAACTAGTCCTACATTCCTACATCATCATTCCTACACCATTTTCCTAGCTTCCAAAGACAAAGCTTGTTATTGTGTGCTTTGCTGAGGAAAGGTTAGAAAGCATTCCCTGCATGCCATCGAGTGGTTCAGTGAGAAAGGTGAGATGAAGGCTAGTTCAATTTCAAGAAGAATGGAAGACAGAAAAGAAAGGAATGATTTGAGGTCATCTGCACTTCAAAGAAAAAGGGAAAAATCCACATCTCTAAAGCAAAACTTGCCTTTATTTTTTGTTTTGTAAGGAATATACTTTAATGCTGTTTATATATAGTACAGAGCAATGACAAGCAGATCTTCCAAAAATAGTTCTCCACTGCCTAATGATTGTAGGCAAGAAACACTTTCCTGGCAGACACCCGTATTTGCAAAGATCATTTTTGTGTATTGCCTTCAGCCCACATAATTCTGTCTCCGTTTTATATTTAGACTCTGTATTCCAGAACACAAATCTAATAGCACTAAATTGCTTAGTCAGATATTTTACTTCTTTCTATGGGCTGAGACAGTCATTCAACAGTTTAAGTTAGAAAAAGCAGATAAACACAGCTAATTCTCCTTTCTGGTTTTCTGCCTGGACAGCACAAATGACAGCTTTTGTATCAGCACAAGGTGGGGGAAGAAAGTGCAGAAAGGGCAATGGGCAATTGAGTGAGGATGGCCTTTTTACTGACCCAAAATGTTTATCGTGCTATGACTTTGATTATAAAGATGTTACACAGAAGTTTAACGGAATAACTTGCAAAAAATTACCTGAAAGAAGTTTTGCAGCCAGAGAAAAAAAACAGTACCAGTTCAATATGTAAGATACAGGCAGAAGGTCTTTATGAAGCTAAAATCAGATACTTTTTTTCCCGATTTCTCCTTATTTATTAAGCTTTATAATCTGTGCTTGACCTAGGTTCACAGCTAGATTAAGTTTGTATTTATCTTGTAAGGCCTGCCAAAATGCAATATGATAAAGCTGAAAACATTCTTTCTTTTTTGAGAATAGAGGTGTGACTGACTTATTATGAAGATGCTTGTCAAGCTTGCATGAGATGGATAGTTCTCTAAACATAAAGTAAGCACATTTTTCTCAATGTAAGGAAAATCAAAATAGCTTTTAACCCAAAAATCACCTTCCTTTCCTCATTAACTTTTTATCCTCAAAAATGAAGATTAGTCAGTCAAAACAGAACAGGACTGGAAAGAGAAATATTTGAATAAAGTTGTGGAGAGCTGACAAAATAAGCACAGCTAAGAAGTGGGAAAACAGGTTATGTAAAAAAAGGATGAATAGGGAGTGGAGGTGAAGGGGAGGGAACGTAAAATGTTTGTTACTCTTAACATTCCTGGCCTTCATATACACTTGTTTTTGCAGGACTTCAAAATTTCCCAGTAGTAATTACCCACTGGGAATAAAATCCCAAAAAATAAAAGTCAAACCTAACTCCTTCTCATCCTGTACACATTCAAAAGAGTTAAAGACTGGGACTTTCTTAATTCTATTATTCAGTTATATCTCTGTTTGTTTAATTTAGGCAGGACCTCATCCTCATGTCTGTATTTGAGATGCTTTAGAAACTGAGGTGTCTTAAGGAAGTATTAATTATTATATCCTAATCTGCTTCCCCTTGAGGTCACCTACTCAGAGAGGCTGAGATATGCTGCCTAATCCATGTCCATAGACAGGAGTTTACAGTACTAAAGAAGTCACAGAATTTTCTAAGTCCCACACTTTCACAACAGCACATATGTAAAAGAAATTCCTAGCAAATCACCAGAATTTAGAATGATTCGAAATGTGTTTCAAGATGTTAATATGTTCTGGTGAAATAATGATCTAATTACATATAACTCAGATTCTTATCTTTTGTGAAGAACACTAAGAATAAACTAAAAGAAAACTGATATTTAATGCATTTAATTATATCCTAAGAAAACCTTTTTTTTTAATAATACATTCAACAAGAAAATCAGCCTATTAAAGGGAAAATTTCCAAGTAGGTAATCAGAACTTTTTTTGCAGAAACGTGCAATAGAAGCTAAATATTTCATATTACTGTAGCTCTTCTGTATTTTGTAGTTACCAGATGTTTCTGCTTTGTACAGGACTCTTTGGGGTTGTAGATTAGCACTGACGTATCTTATTATCTCTGGGTACTGAGTTTTGAAAGGAGCTTGTCAGGTTTCAGTAACTGCTTGGATTGTCAGACAAATAGAGAACTCCCTAGAAAAAGAGGAACAAGCATCCCAGCAATATCTAGAATAGTTTAAATAGATCAATACATTAAGCTGTAAGCACAGTGACTCTGTAAGTAGTCTAAAACATGCAGCTAGAGAGTGTCGGAGCTTCAGGGCAGGGCATCAATACTGCCCTTTCATGAGTTGCTTGCTTTCTTGTTAATGGTTGCTCAATCCCTGCTGTCTTTTTCATCACTGTGTGTAAATCAAATGAAGCACTGAAGAAAAGAAATAGATCTATGTCTATTGACATTAGACCTACAAACCACTTAGAAACAGAGAAAAACTGGAAACAAGGACAGTGATACAGTTGCGTATTACTTTCTCCCCCATTTAAAATGTATTTTTATGTTAACAAACTTTTTTTTTTCTGTAATAGAATTATGGTTATCAAACTAGCTGCTTTCTGATATGCACCAAATAAAGTTAATATTGTCTTAGTCTTTTGGGGTGTTGACAGATCAAATCTGTCAAATCTTATTGGTGGTTTAATAAACACAGTTGCCTGCTTCACCTGTCAGAGGAGCTCACACTGTTGTCATAGCAAAGCTGGCAGAAGGGAACATGTGCTCCTGCCGCAGCTGCTTCCATGCAAAGCCCAGAATCTGAAGGCCTTAAAACCCATAATTCAGGCAAACAGTTGTTTGATCTATTGGGACCCAGCCGTCTGTCACTTCCCTCAGGCTGGTTGTTCTTTAAGGCTTAGGAGAATAGAATATGGACGTGAGTGTCTGTGACTTCAATTAATTGATTATACCTGGACTGTCACAGCTACACCATCAGGATGTGGTTTTTTATGAAAGATGATGCAAGTCTGATTTCCCTGAGATTACCTTTCAGATTGCCTTTGCTGCTGACCCTTCTCATTAGCAATTTAAGGTAAGATGTCAGACTCCGAATTCAAGCCACTGACATGTAATTTCTTCTGCCAGCCTTGAGAAAAAGATTAAAATCTCCAGCTCGGTCGGTTTGGTCTGCTAGGATGAGAGTACTGACTGTACTTCAGTTAGTACAACTAGATTGCCTGAACACAGCTGTCTGAGTCTGCAGACAAGGCATAAAAGAAAATCTTATATTCTTGCTAATATTGATGATCTGCTAGCACTTGTTTTAACAGTAGAAAGGTTCTTTCTTGCCCTTTCTTCTCCATTGTCTGCAATGTTTTTATTTAAAGGATTGGCCACTTCTTACTTCAGAAGCAGTTTAAATTAATCAGCCCTAAATTCATCAGGCAGATGGATTAGATGGTCGTTGTAGTTCCCCTCCCACTGAAATAGTCTATTTTACTTTATTGTATTCTGTAAAATTTAAAGTGGCACGGTAGATCCGCACAATGTACTTCTGTAACGCATATGAGGATTCTTTAAGATGAGTATATGCTTATATTTTGGCTTTTTTTAAAGTTTGTGTAACCTTGATCTGTTTAAGTAGAGTGCAGTTTAGCTCACGGTGTAAATGTATGTTAAATTTCATGTTGCAGGCTGCCAGTGAGACAATGGCAACTCTATGTAAAACACAGAAGTACACACACAGCCTCACAGTATGGTGTGGACTGATGGACCATAGCCTTCTAGACTATTGAAGAACTGTCAGCTTTTTGAGAAAATACATAGAAATTACAATTTATCGGTATTTTTTTATATTTTACATTTAGCCTAATAAAGGCTTTAACTTTTCTCTCAGACTGTCAAAATGATCCTGAAGTGCTCATATTCAGGATGTACATTTTGCATAATATTCAGTTCCCTATTTCATGAAGTATTTAGATTCCAGTCACTTACTACTCAATTTTATAGGACTACCCCCTCCCCAATCCCTCAAAACCTAGGCTAGATATTATCAACCCTGGTCTCTGAATGCTTAAAGCAAGCATAAGCAAAACACTCTCTCACTGGACTCAAACAATGAGATGAGGGCTTTCTCCACATTAGGAAGTGCTAGCAGTAGAAATAAAGATACTAGTGCAAGCAGATTGGATTTAGGCATGTTTTGTTGGTTTTGGTTGTTTTCGGGTTTTTTTCCCTTCTGTTGTAGTTTAATTTGATAGCAAACTGCCAGTGGAGTACATGGAGTAAATTAAAACCCTGCTTTTAAACTGAAAGGAAAACACCAGGTTACAGTTCACACTGCTTCAGCTACAATGGCCTAAAAGGCAACAGAGCTGATCCAACTTTTCTTCTTATATAGCCTCTAATTGAAAGAGCATTTCATTGACAGCTAACACTTAGCAAGCCATTTGGAAGAGGTACAAGAGAAGAAATGTGCTGTAATGAAAAGCTCAAAAGGGTATTGTCTTGATACATGGTTGATTAGTTTCAATAAAGAGAGGGGGGCACTGTCCTGGTACAGGGACAGAGCATTGTCATAGAATCATAGAATATGCTCAGTTGGAAGGGACCCGCTATGATCACCAAAGTCCACCTCCTGGTCCTGCACAGGACAGCCCCAAGAATCACACCATGTGCGTTGTCAAAATGCTTCTTGAACTCTGTTAGGCTTGATGCTGTGACCACCTCCCTGGGAAGCCTGTTCCAATGCCCAACAACTCTCTGGGTGAAGTATCTCTTCCTAATATCCAACCTAACCTCCCACCACAGCTTCCCATTGTCCCCTTGAGTCCTATCACTGGTCATCAGAGAAAAGAGATCAATGCTTGCCCCTCCACTTCTCCTCCTGAGGAAGTTGCAGACCACGACAAGATCACGCCTCAGTCTTTCCTTGATAATTTATTATTAAATACAGCTAAAAGTGTCAGCAGAAATACACATTTGATGGAAAAGTTTATCACCGATGACTCAAACCCATCTATCAGACTAACAACTCATCCACTTTTTTTTTCCCCTGGAGAAGCATGTGGGATGGAGAACAATATGATTTTGGCTGAAGGCTGAGGGCAAAGGAGTATTTGAAAACACTCATATTTCTGTTGTTAATATCCCTCCAGGCCTAACCTGCTTTCTTACCTGATACATTGGTTCGTGCACACCTGGGAGCCTTCACAGACTTACTCCAAAGCTATATAGCACTAGGAGAAAGCAGAAATTTTGTTGTTACAGATATGACTGAAATGTATGGCATTAGTTCAGCAGATAATGGTGACAAAAATGATTCTTCCCCTGCACTTGGCATTGGTGAGGCCACAACTTGAGTGCTGTGTCCAGTTCTGGACCCCTCAATTCAGGAAGGACATTGAGGTGCTGGAGGGTGTCCAGAGAAGGACAACAGAGCTGGTGAAGGATCTGGAGCACAAGTCCTATGAGGAGGGGCTGAGGGAGCTGGGATTGTTTAGCCTGGAAAAAGGAGGGCCAGGGGTGACCTTATTGATATCTAGAACTGCCTGAAAGGAGGTTGTAGCCAGGTGGGGGCCAGCCTCTTCTCCCAAGTAACAAGTGACAGGACAAGAGGATGCAGTTTTAAGCTGTGCCAGGTGAGGTTCAGGTTGGACATCAGGAAGAATTTCTTCACAGAATGGGTGATTAGATATTGGAATGGACTGTTCAGAGAGGTGCTGGAGTCACCGTCCCTGGAGGTGACTAAGGAAAGACTGGACGTGGCCACTCAGTGCCATGGTCGAGTTGACGTGGTGGTGTTTTGCCGTAAGTTGGACGCGATTATCTCAGAAGTCTTTTCGAACCTAACTGATTCTGTGATTCTGTGATGTGGCACAGTGCCTACGGGATTGCCTGTTTAGTTCGAGGGCCCCATTTAGCCTCGTCCTTCACGGGAGCCCTCGCGTCCTGCACAGATGCGGCGGGCGGGGATGGAACTACAGTTCCCGGCACGCCGCAGGGGCGGAGGGAGGGAGAAGCGGGCGACGCCTGGACGGCGGAGGCGGGAGCGGGGGGCGGCGGCCTCTCGGAGCTCTTCGCCGCGGCCGCTGTGGCGGGGCGCGGGCGGCGCTGCCATGGCGCTCTCCGCCACCCCTCTCAAGGTCTGCGTCGTGGGCTCGGGCAACTGGTGAGTGCGGCGGCCCTCGGCAGGGCGGGCACCTCGGCGGCCGCCGCGGCCCGGCCTTCCCGGAGGCTCTGCCCGCCCAGGCCTTGCTGCCCGTTGCCGCCCGGCACCGTGGCCGCGCTCCCCTCGGGTGGCGGCCGCGAGGCCACCCGGTGCCGGCGGTGGAGCACGGAGTGGCCGGGCTGTGACGGGCTCTGGGTCGCGCTTGCTCCGTGCGGGAGGGCTCGTCCTGCCGTGCCGGNCGAGCGCGCAGTTTTAGTGCTTGTAAACACCCGCGTGTTCTGCGAAGAGGTTGTTCTAGGATATTTTTAACCTGGTATTTGTTGTGTGCTTTGTCTGATATCAGATGACGTAGACATTAAAGATGCTGTACATTTTCAACATTTTTTTTCAACTACGCCCTGCCTGTAGAGCTTCACTGACAACCTCACTTGTCTACAGAAGTGTTGTTTGGGGTGTTCTGTGTTCCTCTGCGCCTATTTTCCAAGAGAGTTCAAAGAAGAATTTGGAGACACTTCTTTTTTTTCCCCCCCTAGATTGATTATGCTGAGGCCCACTGAGAGCTTGAGACAAGGTTTTATTGCTGTCTCTATCTCTAGTTTATAATTAGACTTAAATAAACTTGCTTCATTCACTGAAAGCAACAGACTTACTTGACGTCATTCTTCAAGAGGAGTATCATGTTAATAATCCTTTTTCTTCTTTAGTTATTTCTTTGGCTTTACCCATTTTCCATTCCTGATCGCTATTCTTATGCCAGGTCCCTCTTTACAGTGAATAAATTAAGTACAATGTGTTATAGAAATATGTCTTCACAGTTTGTCACTTACAATTACTAATGCTAAGCACACTTTATTTGGGTGTGTTGGGTTGTCTCAAAACGTTGGGTTTTGAGACATTAAACTCAGAGGAGTGTAGAGCAAGGTACTGTTTTATTAAACCAAACTTGCCAGTCTTTTGTCAGGATGAGCTTAGACTTGTTGCTCACCCCCTGCCCACTCCATGCAGTTGGCTTTTGCTGCTGTTAAAAATATCAGCAGCTGCCAAATTTTATTTTTCTTTGTGATGTCTTGTTCAGGGAATGGCTGATGTTTCAGTGCAGCATCTCTTGCTTTCCTTGCAGTAGCTTGTAAGATGAGCAGGGAGATACTGTGCATTGCACTATTTGTCACAAGGAAAATATGCAGTTAGACCTCATGTTTTAGGAGTGTTGTGGCTGCTGTTCCATACATGAAATCTAGAAAAAGTTTTAGGAAGTTGGACTGCATTTACATTTGATTCACTGTGAAACACTCTTGCAGAAGCAAAAGGATTTGTAGATATTGTCTACTAGCTATAAACACATGCAAATATATTTTGTTTTCACCTCACTGGATCAGTTTAATAAATAAGAAAAGCTCCTGCCTAATAGGATGAGTTGGTGGCAAAATGCCCGTATCTCCTGTGCTGAGAGAAAGAAAAAAGCTGATGCCTGATGAAGAGAGTAGCATTCTCTCTTTCTTTTGGGGATAAATGTATTTAAATAACTTATGGCTTCTTTCATAGTAATGGCAGGGTTTTTCGTGTCAGGAAAGCAGAAACCAAAGTAATCAGAAATTGAAAATAGTAATTCTTGCAGAGGTAGGTGGTTTCTTCCTCAAATCCATGGGATGACAGACACCAAAACCTGACTGCAAAGAGCACTGTGATTCAGTAATATGTGTAACCATTGAACTAAATTGGACTGAATTTGTGTACCTTGTAAGTGCCTTTTTTGAACTGTGGCCTGCAGTCCTAAAATATTTAATTAAAGTATTAGTATTTAATGCATTAGAGCAGGTAACTAGAAAGAAATTGAAGCATTTATAAACATCCGATCATTGATGTTTGGGGATTATATGTTTTTGAAGCCTGAGTTACAGGAGTCTGTGGTTGGTGGTGCCTAAATTGTAAGCATGTAAGTATTTGATCTGAGTGGGGTTTGGCATCTTGAGCAGTTTGGAGACAGTGGGTTTTGGGGTTCTGTGTGAGATGATTCCATCAGACAAGTTCTTTGCCTTCTCATAGCCCTATAAGCTGTATCTGGGATGAAAAAAACCCTAAAGGAGCTTGGCAGGACAGTAGCTTTAGAAGGGTTAAGCCAGTCACCTTGGTTGATTAACTACTTCCAGTCAGACTTGTTTGGTTGATCTGCTACGGGAAGGTCACCTTAACAATGGAGTTGACTTGGCAGGGGTCACTTGACACCTGATGGAAGATCATGGGACAGGACAGATGGCTCAGCACGAAAAGCAGGAGCTGTGGTGTCTGCCGGCCTTGCCCTTTTAGGGTTGCTCAGCTGGTGGATAAGTGATTGTGTTAGGATCTTTTAAGGCGGAATAAAGTAAACTGTCTGGGGTGTGGAGAGGGTGCACCTGGGAATATGCCTTGGAGCCCTGGGATTCCAGGACAGTGCCCAGAGTCGTTTAAAGCACTGCAAGCTCTGCCTTGATCATGTACTGTAGCCTGTTCTTCTGATAACACTTTCAGGGCAGGTTAATGAGGTGTGCATAGCCAGAATTTATCCCCCTCTGTTTTCTTGGAACCAGTTGTTAATTAATCTGATTGCCAAACTTGAACAGAAACTCTACAATTTGGGAAGAAATGTGAAGTTACTGGGCAGAGGGGTTTATGCAGCTAGGAACTTGCAGAAAACTGGGAGGAACTGTGGGTTAACTGAGGTGATTTTACAGGGACAGTGGTAGAGCTAGATAATGATATCATTTGCACTTGCATATTGTGACCTCTACTGCTGCTGTTACCAGGGCAAGTTAAGGAGTTTTTTGGCTTTGTGCTTCAGTTAAAAAGTGATGAGGGGAAAGCAGACCAACTGTGAAATGGTCCAAAAGAATGGTTGCGACATCATGGAAAATGAGAAACCAGAGAAGCCAGTCAGGAGAACCTTCTTGAATTCAGAAACTAAGACTAGGTAAATCTTCACTTTTTTTAATACTGCATTCAAAGGGTGGGGGGGGAAAAAAAAAGCTCAGGCATTTAAGTGTTAAATAGTAATGGAATTAATATCTCACTTAAGTAGTCCACACTGCCAGACTTTCTGCTGGCAGACTGAAAATCCCAGTCGGAGAGTTGCTGAATCAGTTATTTCTGTCTTGCTCTGTCGCCAGCAAGCACAGAGAATGTGTAGTGAAGTTCAAAACAGAAGGCAGTGAATTTGCCAGGATCCTGACTTTGTATATAAATCTGTAGGAGTAAATGTGTTTCTGCCCAAGGAGCTCAAAGCACTGTCTGAGGAACACATACCTGTGTTGTGTACCCCTGCATGTGGGGTCTGCTGTTTGTATGGGTCTGACGTTTGGAGGCTGAGCTGGTGAGCTGTATACCAGTGCAGCAGAAACCATTCTGTATGAGCTTGATAAGAGATGGCTTGCAATTGTCTTCTGTATCACCTCCTGAACCCAGGGGCATTTTTAGTGTGTGAAGTGCTATTAGAGAAGTAAATTCCAGTCTTTTAAGACATACAGTTTTATGGTTTTACTATAAAAGGTCTACTTAGGATACTAAATTTTTTTTCTGCTGCTACTTAGAAAGTGACCTTAGCCATGTACTAGCACACATCTTTAATACAGCACAAAGAGTTGTGCCATATCAAAAGCTCTTGAAGTAGAATGAATCCATTTTGGTTGCCAGCTATGGGTTTATTACAAGCAATGTCTAATATAAATTTAGGAGATTGTGTGAGTATAACTAGATTGGAAAAGTTAGTGTTCTTACCTCCTAATAAAGTGTGCAGTTTACACACACACACACACACGTAAGCCTCAGATCAATGACTCTGTATTTTTAGCGCATCTCTTAAATTTTTTTTGTATCCCCTCAGTAGATTATCAGTAATTACGAAGCTACCTTCTATCCCAGGAAAGGAACTTAGGTTAACAGGTTTAATAGAATGATGAAAGGGAAGATTGTGTTTGTTCCTCCTCTTTTATTTGTGATCAATTTCATTATTGCTTAGAGCTTTGAGAAGTAAAATTGATCACCGTAATATAGATCTCACTGTATGCTGTTCTTGGGGAGAATATGACGGTAACAGTAATGGACTTGTCTGCCTGCAATTTCAGAGGATGCTGTTGCAATAGTTAAGTTCTGTGAGGTTGGCTGCACAACCATAAAGCTTGTAACTTCTGCAACACATAAATGATTCTTGGCTTTCAATGGCTATCAGTATTGTACAACAACTGATGAGTCAGTCATCTTAGCAAAGAAGCTTCCCATCTCTTAGAGGTGAAAATGACACATTTAACAAAATTCAGTATGTCACTTTTACCTCAGCTTTGAAGATACAATTAATTTGATTTGGGGAAATACAGTAACCTAAACTCTCAGTGGATACCCAATAAGAAAACAAAATAAATAAGGACATTTCAGTAAATGCTTCAGTCCAACCTACTCCAGCTGTAGTTGAGAGAAAGCAGCAGGTGTGAATGACTAGTGTATTTTTCTGCTTATTTTACTAGATCAAAATGCTATATGGTAACAGGTCAAATAATCTGTGAATTTGTAATTGTTTTAAAGACAATCTCTTTTTTTCTACAGCAAAATCATAATTTTTTAAGATTATTTTTGTTTTATTTTGTGCAGGGGTTCTGCGGTTGCCAAAATAATAGGAAATAATGTAAAAAAATTGCAGAAGTTTGCTTCCACAGTGAAGATGTGGGTCTTCGAGGAGAATATTAATGGGAGAAAACTGACAGATATCATAAATAATGACCATGAAAATGTGAAATATCTCCCTGGATACAAGCTGCCAGATAATGTGGTAAGGCTCAGAAGCTAAATTGTAGTAATGGAGCAGAGGGAACATTGCTTGTACTGTAAATGGAGCTAGAAATTTGTTTTGTTAACACCTCTAGGGTTTATACTGTTTCAGACTGTATGCTATTCTACTGATGACATCAGAGGTTCGAACAAGTAAAATTATGTAATTATGCACTTAAGTAAATCCAATGCACTCTTTCTTTTTTGGTCTCACTATTGCCTTTATGTTACTTCAATTTCTGTATAAGACAGAAAATGTGAAAACAAGAGCAAGATTAACAGCTTTGACTATACCCATTTTAAAAAAAAAAAAAATTGCCTCAATTTTGGTTTGGAGCTGTTAGTCTGGGAAGTTTATGCTACTGTTTATTTTCAGTGATGAAACTACTGCAGTAGTTTGTAGCATTCAGCATAAGACCAAACTACTGGGTTTCAAGTTCAAGATCAGACTGGGGAGGTTCAGGTTGGGCATTAGGAGGAATTTCTTCACAGAAGGAGTGACTGAACATTAGAATGGGGTGCCCAGGGAAGTGGTGGAGTCAGCATCCCTGGAGGTGTTTAAGAAAAGACTGGATGTGGCACTCAGTGCCATGGTATAGTGGACCAGGTGGTGTTCAATCCAAGGCTGGACTCAAAGATCTCAGAGGTCTTTTCCAACCTACTTGATTCTGTGATTCTGCTTTTACTTTATCAGATAACACTTGTGTGTGGTGTTAATTTTGAAAAGTTATGCAGCCTTTCTCTCCCATAACTACACAGGTTGCTGTCCCAAACCTTGGGGAAGCGGTACAGGATGCAGACTTGCTGGTTTTTGTCATTCCTCATCAGTTCATTCATAAAGTCTGCGATGAAATCACGGGACGAGTACCCAGGAAAGCGCTCGGCATAACTCTCATAAAGGTATAATAAGTACCGTGCATTAATAACCCAGAATGTGTCGTGGAATCTTCTAAGACGAGGTGACTTCATATTTTGATATGAAAAGTCTCCATGCATTATTCACTTGATTGGTCCATTAAACCTTTCTAGGTGTAAGATTAGAATTTGTCTCAGTCATTAGTGGATTGTTATGCAGCGCTTGCAGGAAGAGGAAAATGAGGCTCTTCACAAGACTGCTAGAAAGAAAGAGGGAGTCAATATGTTTTGCACCACTAAGCTTTCCAGTCTTCATTTGTTGTTTCCAAAAGCATCATTAGATGACGAACAGAGCACAAGCATAATGCTTTGATTGTTAATGCACATCCCACTTGCTGAGTGGATCATTTCAAGAGCTGCTGAGAGAATTTCATGTGACTGAGAGGATAGTGCTCTTGTTCACATCAAATACTGTGTTGCAACAAGAGAGTCTGTTCAGTATCACCCGAAGACAGTTTGAGCATAGGAAATAGGAGAGGGCAGAGGTGCAGAAGGCATTTCACTGGAGTGTTTGTAGTTTTGCTGGCACGAAAATTTAAAAATGTGGATTAGTTTATTTTTGGGATTGTTTCTGGGTGGGTGGGTTTTTTTCCTCTGTATGTTTAGCTGGAAATAATAAGCTATTCCCACAAGGTTTGGAAGATTCTGGTTTGTTATTGCTTTGTAGACCATTTTCTCAGCACACATTCCCTTGCTTCCTGTCATTTCTGGAAAATGATACATTTATGGAACTGTGCTCAGAAAAGAACAAAAAAGCTCTATCACTGCTTACTGCAAGCTTGTCCCTTTAGTTTGGCTAACAAAGCCCATCAAATCTATTGTTTTGTCAGTGCTGACCTGGTGTGTTGCTGAGATATATGAAAAAGTAATGCTTCCGAAGTGTTCTTGCTGCAATTTGTAGAAAAAGTCCTCATATTGTAGAAGGGTAAAATAAGGCAGTATTAAAAGTGCTCAAGATAAACTTTATTCTCCTTCAATTTGCTAAATTTGATTTATATTCTCTTAGTGATAGGAGTAACTAATGAAATTGGTGGACTAAATGAGGATTTAGGTCAGCATATGTGGGTATATATGACTATATGACCCCATATAGTCAGGGTCCTGGGCCTATATTCCCTTGGAATTACTGTTCTGGTTACTAATTACCAGTGCTCTAATGGAGTGTTGATTAATGGCTATATTTGACCAAAAAAAGTGGGGGGGGGGGGGGAGCAA
>VZRO01007835.1:185375-205742 GCA_013397915.1 Daphoenositta chrysoptera
ACTTACCTTAAAAAAAAAAAAAGCCAAACTCCAAACAAACAAAAAACCCCAGCAAAACCAAAGGCCATGCTTAGTGTAGTGGTGGAAATGAAATTGTGGCACTTGCCATGCAGTGCAGAGTTGGTTCCTAGGCAGCTTCCCACTGTCACATTGCAACACTGCATCCATAGGCAGCCTTTCCAAAGAAATGCTGTGAAGCCCCTTAATATTTTGTGGGAGAATGCAAAGTACACGTCAGTTTTTATGAAAAGGCATAACTGTACATCATCAAAAGTATCATTTGAGAGGAAAGGGTAGAGATTTAACACAACAATGAAACTTAAGTAGTAGAGGCAGGAATGCATTCTTTCCTCTACTTTTGCATGTTCTTTAGGCATGCTGTTTTCATCAGTGTCATAGTTTTTGGGTCTCATGCTCAATGCTAATGCTGTTAAAGTGGCTTATGTTAACTTTGGTAGTTAATGTGCAGTACTGCTCTGAAAAATATCATTCGTGGGACATGTTGTTTCTGTGCTTTCTAAATTGCTTGTCAAGTTAGCAGTGTGTCATCTTTTAGTCTTTTTTTCTTGTTTTTTTTTTCTTTCTGACAGTCTAATCTTCAAGCAGAGCCTAATGTCTGACAATAAAACTGAATCTTTGGGAAATAAAAGCATTTGTCTGCTGGTTAATATGCATTTCCGTTGAAACATTTGCATCTGTGTTGCTTTACATTAGCTCTGTGTCTGTGAAAACCTAACAAGTGGCTGTGGGGGGAGGAACCATATAAAACTTAAGAGTGCAGTATGGGCAGTGAGCACAGGAAGCAGGGTATCTGAAAGTCATTCAAAATACTCTTCAGGCGACCTCAACATCAGTGTCATTTTCGTTTCCCTGTTACAGGCCCCAGGGGTTGCTCTGACAGGCCTGTTAGGATGCAAGCATGTGGAATGGACTTGCATTGCCTGCAGACCATTGCTGCCCAGTGAAAATGCCCATGCTGGAGCCTTGGTTTTGCGGGGAGGAAGGGGTGTTTGGTTTTTATTCTGTCATTCAGGATTGGATTTAACTCTACAAGAAACAGGTACAGCTCTCCTTGACTTTGTCAGGAGTTGCATCTGTTTCACAATGGAGCAGAATCTGGCACCTAAGCCTTTCTGGGCTCCTTTCACTTGCATGAATAATTGTTGTGCAGGTATTCACATTTTTGGAGTTGTTCCCAATGTGTGCATGCTTTTCTGTTTATTATTTGCCTGCTTAGTAAGAGGGACCTTACAGTTATTTTGTGGGGACATTTTTGGCATTATGAGGGAAAAATACGACATGTGTTGTGTGCTTGCTTTCAGGTTGTTTCCATATGGCTCATTAAAGATGAGAAAGCAGTACTGTGCATTAAGTGATACAAATTGAAAAATAATGCAGAAATGCAAGCACTAGGTTTAATTGGCAGGTTTTACACAGACATTCCTGCATGTCTCTTGATTGCACCGTGTTATTTGAGGAGCAGCACCTTTAACCCTGTGGAAGTGCAAATTACTGCATGCCTGAAATGTCACTACTGGCAGCATACAAGTGTGTATGTGTATGTATATCTGGAAGTAATAGAGGAACACACTTTTTGCCTATAAATCATAATTCAAAATCACCAGTTCCCAAAAGTATCAAATCCTCAGCATTAAAAAAGAGTACTGTATAAAAAGTGGTATACTGTGGGAAAGAATGACTATTTCAATAGCTGGTCTACTCCTGTAATAAAAGCTCAAAAGGATTCTGCATTTAGCAGGCTGGGAGAAAAGGGTTTTGTGGGAAGAAAGTGGTCTCATTTGGAGTTCTAGTTCAGGCAGTACAGGGTAGTAGACTCTCTTCTTCTCTGCAGCATTAATATGTGGGGTGATCTTTTCTAAGGCCCTATTTCTGCCCTTTTTTCACACTTAGTAAAGAGTGCATTATAAATACAGATTTAAAATATCCTTAGAAGTTAAATTATTCTCAGTTGTTCAGCTTTCTACTTACCTGTGAATGGCTGTTCCGTTTGTATTTCTACTAGTAAACTGTTGTTGGTGTATACACTGGGGAATCTGCCTGTGATATTTCAGTTCAGATATCTCTTCTCAAAACAAATTATTTGGATGTCACTTTGTGAGTTTTAGTGCAATTTCAAATCCAAGTTCAGGTCTGGTTCATAACTGATGGATTGGCTATGCTTCACTGATTAAGGATACACTGATTATAAGGACCTGATTTCTGAACTAACAAAGCAGAATGTTCAGCACTTCTCAGAATCAGGTCTTTGAGGATGGAATAAAAACTGTTTTCATCATCCAGAGTTTAGTCCTAAATCTTAAGGTGCTACCTACTATGATTCTAAGACATCTTGGAGAGGTCAAAATAGCACAAGTGTCCGTGGTAGTACATCTGTCATCTTCAGTCTCTGTCTGAATAGGCCTTGTTTCACTTATCACCCATGGACAAGACTAACTGTGTTCTGCTTGCATCTCTACTGTGCCTAATGAATGACTTTTTAGTAATTCCATTTAATGTTGGCTGCAGGGAATAGATGAAGGCCCGGAGGGACTCAAACTGATCTCTGACATTATTCGAGAGAAGATGGGAATAGACATCAGTGTGCTGATGGGAGCTAACATTGCCAATGAGGTGGCAGCAGAGAAATTCTGTGAAACCACAATAGGTACTGTTCCAAGTCGTAAGATTATTTAAAACATGCTCCTGTCCTCACAGGTGCACACCAAATAGCTCAAATTTCACTGTTTTCAACATTAGCTGACTGTTAGCAGAAGCTGTTGGTTGAATTTCGTAGAATGTTTACACTTCCAAAAATACTAGGACAATACTGGGAATAGAGGGAGAGAGAAGAGCACAATTTTACCTATTCTTACTAGGGTTATAACCTTAGCGTGTGAAATACAAACATGCTTTTTATCACCCTTTGTATAACAAACTGCTTCATTTTTTTACTGTGTGTAAGATTTTTCTTGGGTCTAAATGGCTTTATATGGATAAACAATTACAAATTCTGTACTCCAGCTCAGGTGCTGTGGTCAAAGATGGTACCTTCATGCATGTTTGTTTTGGTTTGACTTTTCTGTTTGTTTTTTGAAGGTATCTTGTTTTAATTTCTCAAAACACTTTGTTCCCACAAAAGCTGGAAACTGTTTTAGTTCTGTATTGATGTCTGCACACCTTTGCAGCATGAAGATGTGTCTGGTCTTGGATTTTACAGTTTCTAGAAAGGCATGTGTGTGTGTATATGCATACAGGTACTCACACTTTATAGCACAGAGTTCATGTTATGGTTTTTTTCAGTGTTAATTTTTACAGTTTTGTGCACTGCTAGCTTTGTAACATCTCATTCACAACTTTTGCATTGAACTTAATTTTGAATGGTTGAACAACATCTTAGTGTTTAGAAACAATTGTCAGGGGCGGCATGCTCGATTAATAAAAGTTTTGACATACCTTTATCAGTAGGTATTTTTCTGGAATGTAGACTTTGAAACATTCTGTAGAATTGCTCCTGCCATATTCTTAATTCATCTCTGTTTTATTATTAGTGTTCTTTTTAAAGGGAATTATCAAAAAATGGAGAATTCATGAAATTGTTATTTAGAACCTGTTGCTGAGTAGACATTAAATTGTGAAAAGGTCCTGAGTAACTCAGTGCAAAGCTTTTAAGTGCAATGTCAAGGTGTGATTGGTCCCTTAGAACAGGGATGTTTAGGATTGAGATAGAACAACCTTATCTCTGGTTTTAGATGTTTTGGCTTGCACAGGGAAGGCTAAATAACATACAAATAAATTATACATTTTTTTTAGCTTTCCTTTCTCTCAACAGGATGCAGAATCTTGGAAAATGGCCTTCTCTTCAAAGAACTCCTGCAGACTCCAAACTTCCGAATAACTGTAGTAGACGATGCAGATACAGTTGAGCTGTGTGGTGCTTTGAAGGTAAGATTAACAGGCTGCAGATGGTACACACATGAAATAGTGATCCTTGTAGAAAAAAAAAGAGGGTATTTCCATTTTAAAAAATAAGTTCATTGTATTTTATATAATATATAAAACTGACACAAAACATTTCCAGAAGAACCAGATGGGAAATGAGGGAGCAGTGTTTTCTGAGAGCTGGCTTTTAGATCTGTGTCTCACCATCTGCCTGGTTCTTCTACACCTTCCCCTTAATAACTTACACACAGTCATGAAGCAAGTATTATTTCATCTAACTGGCTGATATATTTCTAAATCTATTTTAGTTCCCTTTTTTGTTTTTGCAACAGTGTGTTCACCAAAAGAAAGGGAGAAAGAAGTTGGCATTAATGCTTTGTATCTGTTGACAAAACTATCCCCCTCTTCATTGACTTAAAAAACGTGAGCACTTACGTTTTATATTTTGTGGACATATACTATGTAAGGTTTGTGTGAATAACCACATACAGAAACGACCTGAATAGGAAAAAAGTTACTTTGGACAGTTACTCATCCAAATTTTTTTTCATAACAAAATTGATGCTGAAGCAAAGGCTGACTTAAACATTGTTTAATGGCTATTTTTTCAGGTTAATTTACAGGCCATTTGTGAAGGGGAGGCATTAGTTGTTTGGCACCCTAGCAAACAGAACCATAGTTTGCATTATTTGATACCTCTCCTCAATCATTTTTGATGGGTGCAGTGGTTTAATAATTAATTTGGCTTACTTATTTATTATTTGTGGTTTGGATAATTATTTTGTCTGCCTTTGGTTTTGCTGTTGAAAGTTTGTGTAAACTAAGTCACTGGCTTGCAAAGCTGCCACACCAAGCAGTGATGTCTTAAGCTAAGGAATTCTGATTCCTGCTTAGTGAAAGTAGATGAATAGCTATAATAGCATACTTTTGACATACTAATTTCCTTCATTTCGTCTTGACAGCTGTCATACTGGAAGGCCTGAGAAAGAGGAGGTTATGGGTCTGTGCACTGATGGGATCAGGTGTTTTGATGCAACATGCTTTGGAGTTACTGTGTATATAGCAATTTCTTGAGATTGTGGAGCTTGTAATTCATCTCTACAGCCATTGCTTTAAAATGCTTTGGTGATGTGGGAGGTTACCAGAAATCCCTGTGTATAGACCCATGAAATTAGTCAAAAAGTTTTGCAGATTTATTTTTCTTTGAAATCTGCTCAGCAGGATGTTTTCTGACTAGCTTAAATTCTTGCCTGATAGAGGAGTTCTGTCCCAGGAAATTTTTATTCAGATAAATCTTGTGAAAGGGCATTACAAATGAGCATGCCCATCAAACTGGGCAGGTAGTCAGCAGACACTCAAAACTCCACTAAAGGTCTAAGTCAGGCAAGATACCAATATTTCTGTGCAAGTGCAGTAGAATTTAAATAGATTTTTGTTCTTGACCTGGAACAATACTAAGGTGAAACTTCTGGCGTTTTTTTGTAACCTTGCTTTATTGCACTCTTCTTCTTCATTATTCATCGTGCATCCTGCAGACTGAACTGTCTAGTTGTATTTCTAAAAAGCTGTTTATAGTCTGTGTGCCCTAGTCATTTGGCTTTGACTGCAGTATATTTTGTTACTTGAGTTGAGATTTCTAAAAATTGTATGGTGTAAGGTCTAAACAAAAAGTGAATTAAGGATAGATTAAATGGTTTAAAAATACTGTGGATTTCTTGCATAATTAAAAGGCAAAACTGGTATAAAGTGGCATAGATCTGTCATTCTAGTATAGATGATGTCTTTAAACATACAACTCTGCTTAAATCTAGAAGAAAATATTAGTAAAATCGTGGTTTTTAAAGTAATTTTTCACTTAAAACCTTTTCTAATTAATCCTAAATCTTGTGCTGGTAGCGTGTAATGTCCTGAGCTGTTTAAACCACAAAGATTGCAAAATTTTATTAATGCATTGGGAACATGTCTGGCTCTGAAAGAAAACAAAAAACCTAAAGTTAAACCTATGGATAAGGTTTTATTGCCATAGTGCAAAGCAAAATGCAAAACGCAGATGTGAATAGAGTTTTCTCTTAGAAGCTGTACGTACTTTCCATTAGGAGAATTGTTTGCTAAGGGTATCAACAAGAACTTTACTTTTTTATCATTAATCTGATAGTCTTTGTAATAAAAATTTGAAAAGTAAACATCTTTTAGTATGGTTTTTTTAGGGTGAAATCTAATGTATAGCTTCAGTCAGCGTACAGTTTGTTAAACTTGGAAAGTTGCTTCATAAAAAAATAGTAAAAATTAGCATTTTTTAACTTCCTGGAAGGAGGAAATTCCAATTTCAGAAGGTGACAGTGTCATGTTGTGTGGAGACATAGGCATAAAAAGAGAGGCTCTACTCTCTTTCTATAGCAGTGCCAATTCAAAATGTCAGTAGTGGCACTGCAAACTACAGCAAGGAGGACAGGGGTAGACAGGCAAACATGTCACTCCAGACTGTCTTTTTGGATATGGAAATAGTAAAAGCAATTCCTGTATTGGTATTTAAAGGATGAGAAGCAGTACACTATGGAAAACAGGATATTCTCCCAGCTTCTGCATTTTTCTGCAAATACCAGCTTAGGAAAAGGAGACTTTCCTGGTATTACTGGCATAATGGACTAGAAGTTAAAAGCCTGTACTCTGCTTCACTTTTCATTTCTGCAAGCCTTTCTGAACAGGGAAGATTTTCAGTGTGGGTGGTTGCGTAAAGGTTGGGGAAAAATACAGAAGAGTAACAAAAAATGCTCTGAGCACAACTTTCCCTTACAATGATAATTATAGGTTTGAAATTTGTTTTTGGAAGCCTATTTGAGTTCAGACTGTAATAATAGGTAGTGCAGCTGGGTGATCATAAGAGAACATGTGCTTGATTGCTATTTATATACAGATATATATATATGGACATGTATAGAATATCCACTTCATTCACTGTGTTTAGATTTGTGACAATGGGCTGCTGGAGATGTAGCGAAGTCCGGAAATCAGTGCCATGAAAATGCAGTCTTGTATCAGCTTGGAGATTGGCTGAATAGACAGTGGCAGTGACTTTACAAAATCTGATGGTACTGAGGAGGAACAGCTTTCTACTGTAACCTGGCTGATGGAACAAAAAGTGCTTGGCATGTTCTTTGTGAGGATTTTTTTTTTCTTTTGAGGACTGATGAACATTTCACTTTTGTCTGTTGACCTTTTCTGAGGGCTGAGGACAGAATTCAACAAAGTTCAAATTTGGATAGTTGTTTCAAGGTGCACACTTGGCTTCATAGGCTGCACGACTCAAGGCCACCTACAAGTACACATGCCATTTTCCAGATGATAAATGGGCCTTCCTAGGAAATGCTTAAATGTTTTGACACCTAAAAATAGTATGTGCAGCTATGCACACATATGAATGTGCTTTTGGATACTGATGGATGTGATACTGCAGAGCAGCATGGACCCAAGGTTGTCACTTCGGAGGTGTCCTTGGCGTCTGTGCCAGTGTGGTGTTACAAACAGCACAAACGTGAGGCAAGACTGAGCTGGGATACGAACCTGGCCACGTCCTTGAAAGGCCATGTAAACACTGGTAGCTGCAGTCTTGGGGGTGAATTGTACCCCAGTCACCCAGTGCAGCAGTGCCAGGGGTAGCTGAGAGGTGGAGGACTGAGAATCTAACCTCTGGATACAGCAAAACGGCCATGCTCCAGATGCCTGATGATCAGGGATCTGGAGAGCTAAAAACCCTCAAGTGGCAGCAGCCAAGGACCAAGACAGATGTGAGTTACTGTAGGAAGGAGAAGCAGCAGCAGCTGTGGTTGCCTTTCAGGTTGCTTCAGGCTCCTCTCTGAACCCTACGGCTCCAGCTTAGCCTTAAGTAAAGAAGTAAAAAGTATTAGTGATGATTTATTGTTTATGAGGTTATGTAACCCAGTATTGTTACTTGCGAAGTGTGTTTAGGGCAGTCACTGTTGGATAGTCAGTCTAGGTACTATAGAAATTGTGAGAGTTTTTTCCTTTTTCCTGAGATTAAATGGAAATGAAATTTAAGTTCACCAGGAGCAAGTGAACAGTTTATACTTAACCTCTCTGACAGTCCTACTGATACGGTCTTTGATTTTTTGAGTCTTTTCATTTGACCTCTTCTCAGCCATTATGAGAAGCAAGGAGTTTCTCCAAGTTCATGTGTAAACAGAGGGAAAGCAGGCTATGCTGAGCTGTACCACTGCCCCGAGGAAGGTGAAATAACATTTCTGCTTAGTTCTCATATTGATCCATTTAATTATGGAGAAATAATGGTTGCCTCAGAAATGGCTGCTGAAGCTGTCTTCATGAGCGCTCCACAAACGTGCTGTACACTGGATATTGGATACGTCTGAGCACTGACTCTGTACGAGAACAATTTGTCAGCAAAGTCTGCAGACTTGTTGTCCTTGTTTTCTTGGTCATCTGTTGACCTTGCATTTGTGACCTCTCGCATGTTTGCAGCAGGTCGTGTGCCCGTAAAGGACACTTTCTCTCATTTGTTCTGACACATACTGTGAGCACTGCCTGGCATCAGCATTTCTTTTCTGGAGCATAGCTTCACTATCCCAGTGATAAAATAAATAAATCATTCCTTGCTCATGTGTTAGAATAACTAGGATGAGGACTAACACCAGCTTCAGGATACCAGACCAGCTCGCCTGTTAGGGCAAAGTATTTTAGTAGCTTAAAACCATATGCAGTATAAAAACACACTCTGCATCGAGGTTACAGGATGTGTGCTTTCATGTAAAAATCTGTTAATGCCGAGACAGGGGAAGTGTGTTTGCTTAAGCATGTAGTGATCTTGAGAGCTCTGAATGCCTCAGGCCAGGAGGAGCATTGTGTTGCAGTCATTTTGGAGTTATTGTGGCAGTATCTTTCAACCTTTGGAACATGTTTGTCAGTAGGCCCTTGCTTATTGGGCTCTCAGACTCCCATGTGTACATGCAAATACAGTCAGTTTTTAATCTCATGGAAATGTGGACTCTCTCCTCTTGCACAAATACATACTCACTGCATTTACAGAAATTCCTGTAACTTCATGTTGTGGTTTAATTCCAGCTGACAACTACATACCACGCAGCTGCTCACTCACTAACCCCCTACCCATCAGGGATGGGAAGGAAAATTAGGGAAAAAAAAGTAAAATTAATGGGTTGAAATACAAACAGTTTAATAATTGGAATAAAGGAAAATACAATAACAACAGTAGTAACAGTAATTGTAATGAAGGACAGAGTGAAAACCCAAGAACAAGTGATGCACACTACAGCTGGTCACCACCCGCTGACCAATGCCCAGTCTGTCCCCAAGCAGTGATTGATGGCTCCTGGCCAACTGCCTCCAGTTTATATACTGGGCATGGCATTCTATGGTATGGAATATCCCTTTGGCCAGTTAGGATCAGCTGTCCTGGCTATACTGCCCCCTCCCCAGACTCTTGTTCACCTCCTCACTGGCAGAGCATGAGCTACTAAAAAGTCCTTGACTTAAAGTAAGCACTACGTAGCAAACAACCAAAACATCAATGTGTTATCAACATTATTCTCATACTGAATTCAAACAACAGCACTGTACCAGCTACTAAGAAGGAAATTAACTGAAACCAGGACACTTCAGGTATAGTCTTTGGCAGTGGCAGTATTCAAAATCAACCATATGAGATACAGAAAGGTGTTTTTGCCAGGTCAGTCACTCGTTCCTGCCTCGTGAGCATCTCAGAGAATCACAATAATGATAGTGCCACTAGGCTCTTGTGCATCAGTTTGTGTTTTGCTTGTGCATTTTCCTGAAACAAACTCGGCTTACTGCCTACAGCCAGAGATTTCAAGTAACAAACTGTCTGTTTTGGTCTCGTTTTGCACTGAAGGATAACTCAGTTTTAAGTTTTGTGAGATGATGTTGGTTTTTTTTTAAAGGGGTGGCTCATCTTTGAGTACGGTATGACTTTGAATGTGGTATAATTAGTTCTCTACGGTATATTAGGCACAAGACAGTTGTCAGAGATTCTTCAAGGATTTACATAAAACCAGATGGTGGACTTTGTAAATTAGTAGTTGTGGCCTGAGGGATATGTAGCCCAGGATATAACAGTCTTCTAGGCATGGGGGTGTGTTCTAGAGCATAATCAGTTGTCTTGTTTCCTCATTATTTGCAAACTGTGTAAGAACATACAATGGGAACATTGTGCAAACAAGGACCTCAGTGTTTTAGAGTTGGACTCAAAACTTCCCTTATTCCCTACCCCATTTCTTCAGACATAACTAGTTTTGGTGTGACTTACTTAAAAGAGTATTTCTGTTGCTCCAAAGACAAAACACTGCAAAAGGTGCAAGTAGACAACAAAATACCATAAGCCAAATTATATTGTAAGTTATGGTCAAGTAGACTGCTGCAAAGTGGAAAGTCAAGCAGTCAAAGCTGGAGGGAAGGGGAAGCTTTAGTATGGGAGTGTTCAAGAAGTATATGGAAAAAGCTCAACAGTTGCTCAGTCATGTTAATATTTTAGCTGAGTGGTAAATACTTACAGACTTCACATACACGTAAAATCCATTTGAATGGGTTATCCCATCTGAAAACTTCTTACATATTTGTTTGTCTTCCTCTTGCTTTCCCATCAAATGAACAAATACTAGAGGGTGCTCTGCAAGAGTTGTCTGATGAAAACGTACCTTGACTGAATCACCCCAGCCAAGATCTAAGCCAAGATGATTTAAACTACCAGCTTTAAAAGTTTACTGTCTTGGGCTGCTTCAGGTCTGATGTTGGGATATCTGTCTGCAATTTTTAGGGTCACCTTTAGACCTCAGCTAGCTGCTGAAAAAGCAGTGACTGATCCTCTGGCTTCGTTTAATTCAGTCACCTAGCCATGACTGGCCACACAGCTCTGCAGCTGCCTGGCATTTGTGGTTCTTACAGTCCAAAACTCAAAACCAAACCAGTGTTAATCAGCTGGTTGCTTTAATTAACAGCTTCTGATTGTTCTTTCTTCATCAACAATTAAAGTTGATTTGGTTGATCTTTTAATTTTATATTTTTCCCTGCATCACGTGCCACATTGGGTGCCATAATGTTGGTTCTCCTGTGCTTTCTGTTGAGGTCACTGCTGCTGCTGTTGCATGCAAAAAGATACTAGCATTCATTACTTCCTTGTTTGCTTTATCATTATGTCAGAATGCCATCTTTTTTTGGAGGCTTTTTTTAGGGTTTGTTGTGTTAGTTGGGTTTTTTTGGTAAGGGTCACTGGAACCATGGCTAGTCTCTGCTCTGACTGCCAAGCCAGAAAATAGTTTTTATAGTCACTTCACTCAAATGTGTCTCATCAGATGTCTATGTTCTTTAACGAAAGAAGGGACCATAGCTGAATGTTCATGAAGAAACAGCACATTGTTTGTAGACGGCTGTCACCAGGTCTAAAGAAAAAAGAAAACTTGTTTTTTTTTTGCAAAGGGAGGTCTTCCTGTGTCATCAACCTTCTGGGAATCCTTAATTAACTATTACTGTTATAGAAAGTCTGCATACTTAAAACGGCTGGATGCTATTGTCTTGGCTGAATTTGGTCCCTTAGCATGTCATCATAGAAGTCAATAAATGTTTTTTAGATGTACTATTGCTTTAATCTTAAAGAAAATCCGGATAAAAGGACTGTAGGATGTCAGTCTAACTTCACCCCTGCCTCAGGGCAGGAATAGCGCAATCTAGCTAAAACCTTGTTTGGGTGTAGTGCAACCTGTTTGCTCTTAAATATGGTCAATTATAATAGCTCCACAGCCTCAGGGGCAACCTGTGTTAGAGCTTTAACTATGCTTTTATCCTTGGATATACTAATGTAAGACTTGCCATATTTTTTTCTTTTTTTTTTTTAAGGTTATTCCATAGACATTGTCGTGGGTTGACACTGGCCCAACGCCAGGCACCCACACAAGCTGCTCACTCACCCTCCCCTGCCACAGCTGGGCAGAGGAGAGAAAGAAAAGAATAAGAAACAAACACCTCATGAGTGAAATAAGGACTGGGAGAAACACTTCAAGGGTGAAACAGGCTTAACTTAAAGTCACAAAGTGAATTTATTGCTAACAGAATCAGAGGAGAATAACGAGAAGTAAAATAAGCCCTTAGAACACCCTCTACCCCCAGCCCCTCCCTCTTTCCCATCAACAGCAAAGGGAGACAGGGCATGGGGTTTGGTCGGTTCATCACCAAAATTCTCTTCTGCTGCTCTGGGAGAGGAGTCTTCCCCTTCCTCCCTCCCATGGGAGACAGTTCTCCAGCGTGGGCCCACTCTCATGAGCAGCAGCCAAACCCCACCTGCTTCAGCATGAGCCCCTCCCACAGGCACACAGTCCTCCCAAAGCTGCTGTGCCGTGGGTCTCTCTTCCCTGGGGTGCAGTCCTGCAAGGACAGGCTGCTCCAGCCTGGAAGCAGGGCCCTCTCTCTTCACTAGGTCTTCCACTGGATCACAGCCTCCTCCAGGCATCCCCCCCTCTGGCACGAGCACCTACCCCATGGGCTGTGGGTGGATCTCTGCATCCCCCGTGGATCCCCATGGGCTGTGGGTGGATCTCTGCATCCCCCAGACCCATGGGCTGCAGGAGGACAACCTGCTCCAACATGGTCATCACCACGGCCTGCAGAGGGACCTCGGCTCTGGAGCCTGGAGCTCCTCCTGCCCCTCCTTCTCCACTGACCTTGGTGTCGCCGTGTTGTTCTCCCTGACATGTTCTCACCTCCTCCTCTTGTCTGACTAGAAGCAAAGCCTTGTGACTTTATTTTGATTTTTTTCTTAAATATGTCATCACAGAGGTGTTACCAACCTCTCATTGGCCCAGTTTTGGCCAGCAGCATGTCCACCTACAGAGCCATCAGAGATTGGCTCTGCTGGACATGGTGGAAGTTTCCAGGAGCTTCTTCTCACAGGAGCTATCTCTGTGGCCCCCCTGCTACCAAAAAAACCAGGCTGTGCAAAACCAATACAGACATCAAAATCCCTAAACCAAAATAAACCAAACTAACAACCTACTCTTGCAGTAGTACAGTGTTTGCAGTTCTTAAGGACATGTGTGAGCAGTAATTGACTCCTTTCCCATTTCTCTTTCTATTAGAATATAGTAGCAGTAGCAGCTGGTTTCTGTGATGGCCTTTCCTATGGTGACAATACCAAAGCTGCTGTTATTCGCCTTGGCCTAATGGAGATGATCGCCTTTGCCAAATTTTTTTGCAAAGGACAGGTTTCTACTGCCACATTCCTGGAGAGCTGTGGCGTTGCTGATCTCATCACGACATGTTATGGTGGCCGGAATCGACGTGTAGCAGAAGCATTCGCTAAAACTGGAAAGGTACCTTACTCACTGGGTGAAATCTGTTCTTACAAGTACTGTCACTCCTTCTGCTGGAGTAACAGTAGAGTTATCTGAGTCATGCTACTGAGTGAGTGGTCTTCTCTTTCCTCTTGTTTTTTGAGTGTGTTACAAGGCTAGAATGAGTGTAAAGGTGTTAAAAGATGGGGGGGTGATTTAAAAAAAAGCATGAGAGATAAAATATTGGGAGATGCAGATTTAAGAAGAATACTTAAAAACAAGAATATAGGAGAATACTATATATGCTCACTCAAGGTCACTTTTGAAAAAGAAAAAACTCTCAGTAACTTCTATTTTTTTCAGCCAAACGATGTTGTCAGGCTTCTGAAAAGTCTATCGTAGCTCTCCTTTGCTTTCTTTTTTTCCCCTCTGTTGCATAGGCTGTTGAAGAATTAGAGCGAGAAATGTTGAATGGTCAGAAACTGCAAGGACCACAGACTTCTGCAGAAGTGCATCGCATCCTGAAGCAGAAAGGAATGCTGGACAAGTGAGTAAGAACAGATAAAACAACTTGCACATGCCCCTTTTTTATCTACATAATTCTTTCTGCATATTTGGTTTTGATGTCTTCATAAAGGTAATAGCCAAAAAGAAAATCCCTGTCATAACAGTAGATTAAAAGTTAAAATCAGAGAGAGAAGTTAATAGAACCTCAAAATAATATTGGTGTAGATGGAGCTATTACTGTTACATTAAATTTGTGAATGTTGTTCTGTTTGCAGAGTGTATTATTGCCTTCTGCTTCTACAGAAAAGCACGGCAAGTGTGTTTTAATATGTGAAAAGAAAAAAATGCATGAAATTAGAGCTTCCTAAAGAAACTCTGAAAAATCTCTACATCTCATTTCACTGTAGGAAATTCATTACTTACCTCCAAGGAGAGGAGCTTGGTGATCATCTCAGTATAGTGACTGCTTCCACCACATGAATTCTAGCTTAGATACCGCAGTTCTCCTTCCTAATGTGACTTCCAGTTTGCTGTAGGTTAAAACCTCCCATCTGCTCCTGTAGGTCAGGGGGTGGTTTTTTGTGGTATGAAATTAAGCAAATTGTCCTGGTTTGGTTCACTTTTATTCGAGTCAGAACATGAATGATTCCTATAGCCACACACACAGTTGCTTCCTTATGAGATTAAGGGATGCATTTATCTGTTCCTGTTTGTAACAGAGGAAAAATCAAAAACTGAAAAACTGCCAGTCAAAAGACCAAGGCTTGTTACTTTTTCTTTTTCAAAAGCATTTTTTTAAGTCTAGTTTTAATGGATCAGCTGCATTAAATGATTAATGTTTTACTATTATCTTTGGATGTAAGGTACCCAACTGACTCCTCAGTGTACAGTAATTAAGCTAACTGCAGAAAAAATTAATTTAAATGTTGGCTTCATTCTTTGCTGCTTATGATTCCCTAAATGAAACAGGATGCTGTGTCTGAGGGTTGTTTTGTATTGTGTTCTATCTTACATCAAATCAAGTGCATTATAGATGATTTCAGGTTATGTTTTTAATGAAAGACATGAAAACAGTGTTGTTAATTTATTTTTGGTATGCCAACATATATGTATCAGTTCTTCATAAAAGGTCTCATTCAACAAGACTTTCGAAAGCACCTTTCAAAGTGTTTTTCAAAAACTACTGCTTTAAAACATAAAACACAGTGGAGCAGCCATGGTTTCAAAGTGAAGAGGTAAGAGTCTAGTAAGGGTAGAATTTCATACCTTGGTCCTACAAAATGGGTCTCAAGGCTATGTAGAAGTGTGCAAAAGTCAAAGTTCAGCAGAAGAGCCTTGGTAGCAGGGTTGATGCCTATTGATACTCATGGTGCAATTACTTTTTTTCAGCAGTTGTAGACCTTGCCCTCTTGATGTGCTCAGGCATAAGATTTATTTGGAGTTTGCTGGCCCTGAGGCTGCAGTCAGCCTTGGTACAGGTTTCTTCATGTGAAGTGTGGCAGACCTGTGCACAGTAATATTCTCTGGGATCAGCAGCAGGACTTAGGTTGTGGTTTGTAGCAGTGGTGCTTCTTCACTGAGAAGTAAGTGCCAGTACTGTATCTAAACCTGTGGGAAACTTGCTTTTTCTTCAGAGGGTTCACCTATTTTGTGGCCACCTCTCGCATAGGCATAGCAAATTTTGCTAGTGCCTACATATAAGATTTTATAATAACAGCAAATTTAACCCCCCTTCAGCCCAGCACATCGTACAAAGTGAGGGATAAGTGAGGTTTGTTAAGGAATGCAAAAGTCATTGTGTAATTTTTTTTCTGCAGATTTCCTAATAAGGGTTTTGCAATCTAAGCAGTTTAGCATTGGATTTCAGAGAGCAGCTGTGTGGCTATATGATTTTTTTTTTCCCACCAATGAAATAGAAACAGAACTCGAGTCAGTCTAGTTTGGGGCAATGTGCTGATGCCAGAGTTACTGCAATGTAATGCGTGACAGCACAATGTATAGGCCATCATGCATGGTGTGCAGTACTGCTCCACACCGAAATGTGCATCACAGATAAAGCTTTAGAGTGACTAGTGGGACAGCTTTCCTTAGGAGAAAGTCCTAGTCCAGATGTATTCTGAATCACTCAGAAATTTAATATTTCACCATCTCCAGTGACACTTATTTTTTATTTCCGTTGGTCAAAATTCATCAATATAAAAGGCCATGCTGAAATGGCATGTGTACTTGGTGAAAAGATCAACCCCTAAAATTTACCAGGCTTTGTATAAAAATGGAACAGTCTGGCTGTTACTGTCTGGGATGGACAGAAAGCAAATACAAATTTCTGTAAAGTATCTTGACTTTAACCTTCAGATTATCAGAGAAGCCTGAATAATTTGGAGCTTGTTGGAGACGTGGCCAATTTTTTAAAAAAAGGAAAAATGCAGCTATGGAATTTTGTATTTCAAAATCCAGGTTTAATTTTGGATTCTTATTAAAAGCTTGACCTTCAATGTCTTTTTGGGTCTCTCTTTGTCATATTCCATATTATCAAATTATCTCTCAGAAGTACTGTAAAACGGATGTGCCAGTCATCCTTTTTAACCACAGATGGGTTCTGCTGTAAGAACAGCCAGGAAAAATGTTTTTAATTTATTTTTTAGATCACTTTATGGTTGTGCCATACATAATGAATGTCTCAGGCTCCATTATAGCTGGCTAAGCTTCTGAGACTCACTCTGTTTCAGAGATGCATGCAGGTTCTGTAGTTATCCCCTGCTTTTCAGCCCAGCATTTGCGCCTGACAAATAGGAAAAAGAAATCATTTTTTCCACCTCTCCCTTTCCCCCCCTCCCTCTCCTCACCCCTTTATCTTTCTTTCATTTAAGAAAATGTTACAGAATAAATTTACACTCTGTTCACTTTCCCCACCCTCTCTCTTCAGGTTTCCACTCTTCACAGCTGTGTATCAAATCTGCTATGAAGGGAGGCCCGTCAAAGAGATAATATCCTGCCTTCAAAGTCATCCACAGCACAAGTAAAATCCATCAGGCTGTTGTACTAATGCAGCTTTCTGCCTTTCGAATCATGTGTGGGTTCAAGTGGATGTAGCTATCATTAGGCTTTGTTCAAAGCTGCTCACTAGGCAACAGGAACAACATGAATGTCTCTGAGCAGGTATTGGTGTTCGTAACCCAGCCTGGTTTGACACAGCATGCAGTGTTGGCTTGGTGATTGTCCTTTTACTGGCTAAAATGCAACTCTTTTGAGATGCGCAATACAAAAGTTGCACTACATACCTGGTATATATACACAAGTGTACTTTGAGTTTGCTCCTACACCATAAAACACAATGCTTTGTTGTCTCTTATTAAAGCCTAGTCCAAAATCTGCTGGACACTGTGGGATGAATCCCACTGGTTTTGAACAGAGTGATTCAAGCCTGTAACCTTGAAATATTAGGAATCTTTCTGTTAGAACTTTGTTTTATTCTGTATACACAATTAAATGTTAACATTTTGCATGCTCATGACTATATTAATTTAAGCAATGTTAATGCAAAACAAATGGAAGCAGTTATTCAGGGGGCTACAGGGATATATCAATGAACTCTAGTGAAGAATATTTTGATTTTTGAAAGTCATTAAAATTGTCAGGCTACTTTGAAACCAATTTCTAAGTGAATTTTAAGTTTTTAATTACACTGTTTTAAAGGGAATATTCTAGAGGGGGATCATTACCTCCCCTTCTGTTTTTTAATCCTTGCATTTTTGTATTTCTCCGTTTCTCCCTTACTGTTCCTAGGTAATGTTCCCAGGTGTAAGCTCTTCTAGAATGCCATTCCCCAAAGCAAGCCAGAGATGCTGACCTGGGGGTTCTGAACCCTGGAGCCTACAGTTCATTTTATTGTTGTACCTGTGGTTGTTCTTCACGGGTATTGTTGGTTGGGTGGGGAAGAATACCCTTGGGTATCCACTGCTCCAAATTGTTCTGCTGTGTTTGCAGCTTAGCTGCAAAGTGTTGCCCTCCACACAACACTCCAAGGAATGTCAGGGGAATTCCCTGCTACAACACACGCTTGTGTCGTCAGAAGGGTTGTGTGCCAGTACGATGACTACATTCATTTCAGTGCCTGCCAGTGACTGGCATGTCCACCAGGCTGTAGTCCTGATCCAGCCTCCCCAGTTCTGGAGTTATTCTTTCAATGGACAAAATTTTTATGGGTGCTGAATCAAATACTTTACAACCAGTCTCCCAGAAAGCTTCTCAAAGGCATCTGTCTCTTTTATTCCCCAGGTATCTCAACTAGGTTTTTGTCAGGAACCTTTGCTTTATCAGGGAGGTTAATTTTATTTGTTATTGGAAAAATTGTGGGTTTATGGAGTTTAAGGAGAGGGTTGGTTTGGTTGGTCTTTTTAGATTTTTTTAAAGATTGATGCAAGAGAAGATAGATAAGTAAAATCTGTTTTGCTTTTCTTGTATACTAAAGTGGGGGGGTGGGGGGGTTGATGAAATATATGCTAGGTATATTAAGAGTGGACTCATCCTTCCAACTGGTAGACAAGGTTGGCATTAGAATTTCTAGAACAAGACTGCCCATCTGCTCTGAATATCCACACCTAACATCTGAGCAGTATCAGAACTGTTGTTCACTGTTTTCAGTAGTGGTTTTAGACCAGAAATCATGAGCACACACCCATCCTGAAACTTTAGGTTGTCATTCAAAATTTGTTAAAGAGGATGCCTGGGAATAATTGTCATACTTACCTGGATTACTCTGATATAGGGAAGCATTGGGGCAGCTTTGTGTAGACAGGAAGACCCTTCAGCTCAGGGGTACCATTCTTTGTGCTCCTGTATTGTTTTGCATTCATATTTGGAAGATCTCATGAATGTCCTCAGATATTCAGGGATGTGAAAAAGTTACTTTGCCTTACTTCTGATTTAGTGCTAAATACAAGAGATGGCCAGAAGTTAAGTGACATCAAACGTTTGTGGCAGTTGGGAACATCACTGTTAGAGCTGACTTGGAGCAAGCACTCTGCTTAGACATTTAAGAGGATGTTTTAAAGTTGGAAGCACTGTTATGCTAACGCACATATGGAGCAGACACTCCTCATTACTGCATAACTTTCAGTGTGTTCGCTTATGCTTTTTGTTCTGTTTTTTTAATACCAAATTGATGGCTTTTCCTTTGTATGTGTACATATACATTATATATATAAACATTTTTTTTACATGCAGTATGTAGGACAGTAGCATTTTGTAAGATACATAAAGGGCTATATGAGCTAAATGTGGTAAATTAATATATATTTTTAAATTATTTCTTTATTATTCCAATACTTCTACCACTGAAACTCCTAAATCCTAATTGTTCGTGTTTTGTAGAGAAGCCTATTCTAAGGCAAATCCAGCGAAAAGGTTTTTATGAAATTCTTTCCTCCAGTCTGTTACAATATTCTTTTTTTTTTCAGACAAAAAGTGAGGTTTCAGTAACTAAAATAACTAAAATAGTTTATTAAAATTTCTTTGATAGTTCACCATTTACATTTGCTTTTCAGTGTTGGAGAACACTTAACTTGGCACTAGGTATTTTTTCCCTACTAACACTTACTGCTTGTTAAAAGACTGTGACATGGTACTGGAACTGAAGGATTGGAAGCCTACTCTGCAAATACTCTGTTTTGCCTAGTACTGGGATAGCCTTACTGAACACATTAACCCCTCTGTAACAGGGTGATAAATTTGTAACTAATTCTTAGTTTATGAACTTTAATTACTAAGGAAGGCATTACATTCTAATGATACTTACTCAGCTTGCCCTTGTCATATGTACTGATTTTGTTATAGAGATATTGAATGTATACCTGTTTGAAGAGTTAGTACAAATAAACATGTTTGTTTTGGGAATCACTTTTGTTTCTGTTGTCTCATTTTACAGGGCTTGCAATTAATATTTCATTCACCTGATGGAATGTAGGTTTTTCTGTTTGTGGCATATAGTGATAGCAGATACGAGGTTACCATGCAAGAACATAAATTTTAAAAAGAGCTGTTTGGCGTCGAGATGTCAGCATTTTCTTTCTTTTCAATAGTGGTACAATTGTGGTGCCTTTGACCTCTGAAAACAGGTTCTTGTCTTCAGTTCCTTCAGTTGCTGTGGGAGCCACTGGAGGGCACTGGTCGGTAAGTGACTGATTCCACCCCCTCTGGAGTTAGTCTTCCGAACATTTCTGAATTTCCCGAGGTTCCTGTATGACTGTACCTGACTTACACTGTGTTCCTTGTATTTAGAAGATGGTTATGGTTCAGCACCAAATGCATGTGTTCTAGGTCCACTGGAATTGAGGGAAGGAGCTTCATAAAAAATGCCCAACATATTATTACCTCCACCCAAGGCACTGCCTTGCCTGTCACCAAAGATGCTCCCAGTACAGGGCAACAGCCACTACCTCAGCTCTTGGACAATATGATCAGTGAGATCTTTAAGTATCAGGAGGCCGTGGAGGTTCAGAGGCGTCCAGGAGGCTGCCCCGAGACGGCCACATCGGGCCGTCTGCATCAGGCCATCTGCATCAACGGCTGCATCGAGACGGCCAGGGAAAGC